>BDMB01000022.1:2286060-2329887 GCA_016859785.1 Macrotyloma uniflorum | reverse complement strand
GTGTGAAAATCCAAGTTATTCTTGGTCATTTGTGAAGTCTAAGCAGAGGCTTAGCAGCGTTAAAATCTAAGTTATGCTTAGTCATTCGAGATGGGTTATGCATTTGTGTGTTACACATTGTGTGATCATATTTCATTCATTCATTCATACTTTTGTTGGGGGTAGATGCAATCTATGAAGGAGGGTCTTTATGGTCTTCTACCTTGACCTTGGGGATTTTAGAGCAGGGAACCCCTCATTTGAGAGTTGAAATGGGGGGCCACCACGGCCAGCTATACTATCCCGACTGGCTCCTGTTAGACTCGTTCTAGTGAGAGTGGATTGATAGGATCCTTAGATCTGGTCCATGTCCTCCTGGACTACTCATTTGTGTTTGCGTTGCGATGGTACCACATGCATTTAGAGATAAAAGCATAAGAGCATTAAAGTATTTGAGACAATTGAGTTTGTGACTAAGTGTGTATTGATGTGTGTGATGCCTTTTGTGTGTGTGATGTGTGTGATTAGTTCTACCTATTTTCTTATATGTGCCTAACATATGTGAGATATATTCCTCACTCTTCTATTTGTGTGGTTGGTGTTTTGTTTGGGTTAAATGTTCTTATAGGTGAACATGTCGGTGATAAGGACAAAGAAGAGTTGAATGAGAAAGCTAAGTCTCCTACGCCTTGATTTAGTAAGTGCTCTGATTAGGTGGGAAGTTGGGGAATAGGAAGATTATTTATTTTAAAGAAGTATATTTAAAGTTTATTATGTTTTGTTAATAAGAACTTATAAAGGCTATGTCAACGCCTAGTAATATTTTATTTTCTATATCTTGAAAGAGTTATTATTGTAACTAGATATACAGTGGTGGTGTGAGAGTGTATGTCTAGAAAAGTTTTGGCTAGGAAAGATTTGGTATTTAAGAGTGTCCGTTAATGACCCACCTCTCTTTTCTGGGAACTCACTGGGTGTACCGATTCACGGTCTACCGTCATTGTTCTAGTAGGCAATATGACTCAAAGTAAGAGTTTTATTTCAAAATTGTATTTCCTTTTCATAATTCTTCTTTATAAAATAAATATATTTGAATTCTTTTACTTTTATCCTTTGTCAATTTATAGTTATTAATTAAAAACGTTTTGGGGATAGAAGGGTGTTACATTTATCATTAAGATATTTTTATGGGTATTATTTATCATTAATACTTTTTGGATGAGTATTATTTACCATTAATACTTTTGGATGGGTATTATTTGTCATTGAATTTTTTTCAGTAATTATTATTTGCCATCAATGTTTTTTCATATTGTTGTTCACTGTTGGTATTTTTTTTATTGAAATTATTCACAATCAATATTTTTCCCTGTGTATGATTTATCATCGACATTCAATTACATACCATAAAAAGCAAATTTACTTTTATTTTCTTTTATACTGTATTTGTTTCCACTGATTTACTATGTATGTAGAAGGAAGAGCAGAGAAATATTAGAATTTTTAATTTTCTTTTATTTATATTAAAAAAAGAGAAAAAAATATTCTTTTATAAAAATGAAAAGAAATGAGGAAAAAAGAAGTGTACAAAGTCTAGTGGTACCACACCCTCTCACTACTACAAAAATGTAAATTTACATCGGTTAAAATAGGTTATTTACATCGGTTTTGGAATCGATGTAAATGTGGGCAGCAAATTTACATCGGTTCAAAAGTAACCAATGTAAATGTGAGAGCAAATTTACATCGGTTGTTTAAATAACCGATGTAAATTTGCTTCAAGCAAAAACAAATTTACATCGGTTATTTAAACAACCGATGTAAATTTGAAATTCAAATTACACAAAACGATCACCCATAGCCTTCATCCTCTTGTGCAACTCCAAATATCCCGGACAAAAAGCTTTCCCCGAGTCTCCATTCTCTGCAACTTACAATAAATTTGCTTAAGGTACAAAATCAAACGTACAAAATCAAACAAATGCTTAAATATGTACTCCCTCATAACCCTTTTTGGAACCCTCGAGTAGTCATGTGGAAGAAACAAACGAAAAAAAGGAGAAAGGCTTGCTGTTGCCAATGCCTATTCCTCGACCTGCCATGTAAACCCATATCCCATGGAAGATTTTGAGGGAAAGTAAATGTATTGAAGGTGGAAGATAGGGTTTAATGAGGGCAGAAGAGGAAGAGACTCACTTTGTTCGCCGCGGCCTGATAGACAAAAGAGAGGCGCCCTGAGAGACAACAGAGAAGCGCCATGAGAGACAACAGAGAGGCGCCTGAGAGACAACAGAGAGGAGCCCTGAGAGACAACAGAGAGGATGAATGTGAAATAAGAGGGCTCAGTGCAGGTTTTGAGTTAAGGATATGAAACACATTTATATCGGTTATTTTACAACCGATGTAAATGTGTTCAAATTTACATCGGTTCTTTTAAGAACCAATGTAAATGTGCTTTCACCTTGTTTTTTATTTACAAAAATGCCACCGCGTTTATATTTACATCGATTTTCCTTAGAACCGATGTAAATTTGACGATGTAAAATGATCATTTGTAGTAGTGTCTTGTTCATAACACTCATAATTGATGATTCAAATATCCATAGATTTAGGGTTTCTTCTTTTTAAATAATAATAATAAATAAATAATTAACAAATAATATTAAAATAATAAAATTATAAAAAAATTATTAAAATAGTATTTATTTACTAATTCAAATATTATAAAAAATAATAAAATTAAAAATTATTAATAATAAATAAAAATTATTTTATTTTTCTTCTATTTTTATTTTTTTTAATCTAAATAATTATTTTTTTAAATTTTTTTTCTCCTTATTTTTTCTTTTTCATTTTTCAAATTCGTTGTCCAATCCACACTTAACATATTCAGTGATTGATTCAGGTTATAAAAATTTTAAAGTTCAAACAGTATTTTTACTTCATTTTTACTAAGCTTGGGTAGTAAAATTTGATCATAAAAGAATTAGAATTTTGAAAATTGAAGTAAAAAGATAAAACATAAAAAAAAATATTGTTATATAAGCAAATATAATTCTTAATATGATAATTTTTATCAATAAAAATAAATAAATTTCCTCCATATTTCATCCTCTTTTCTTCTTTTATCATCAAGTTAAACTTATATAAATGTGATGATGATAGCCCTCCCTATAAAACACAGCGAATCTTAAATTCGAATAATGAGAATCTTTAGACGAACATGCATTCGTCTAATGTAGATGAGTGGTGCGCATGAAACAATCAGAATAAATGAGAAAAAATATTCAGAATTCAGTGGCTGCAACGACAGACTATAGCAGTAAATAATCACCCACTGACAAAGGAGTGACCACAACGTTGGATGGCTCACACAAAATTATATATATTTATTTATTTAATTTTAAAATACTTTTATATTTTTAAAAACATTTAAATTTTAACACTACTACAATAATGGGATTCAACGTCATCAAACAACGTCGGTTATAAATATAACCAACGTTGTTTTACACGTAATGGCAAAGTTGTAAATATAATTACATAACAACATCGGTTATTTATTTAACCGACGTGATAGTCATTAAATAATTAATTTAACATCGGTTTATTTAGTAACCGACGTTGATGGTTATTATTTCAAACCCCTCAACCCGATTTCTTCTATTTTGTTGCGCGCTTCCCCTATCTTCTTCTATCGCGACTTCTGCTGCCATTTTTCCCTCTTTCGCTCTCTCTCTCTCTCTCTCTCCCTCTATTTCGCTCTGTCTCTCTAATCGGAGGTAACTTTTATTTTCGTTGTTCATTTTTTCTTTTTTTGCCTCTATTTTCATTTTCGTTGTTCATTTTCTCGGTTTTGCCTCTGTTTTTCTTTTTGTATGAGCCATGATTTTTCAAAGTAAAATTGGAGCATTTTGTTGTTCATTTCGTTTGTGTTTGGTTCTGCCTTCTTAGTAGCTAACTTTTTGAGAATGGGTTCTCAAGTGCAGCAGCAGCAGCAAGGCCTCTCGTCTCCGTTCAAACACTAGAGGGCGATGAAACCCCCACTGTCCCTTGGGAGGTTTATTGTTTGGACCAAGTCTACATTTGAGAAACTAGACCTGTGGAGGTTAAGCGTGCTACTCTGAAGAAGAATCGTCTCAAGAATCTTATGAAACTGAAATCCTATGCTAAGAACGCTAATATAATAAAATAATAAAAT
Organism: Macrotyloma uniflorum; assembly: GCA_016859785.1. NCBI lineage: Eukaryota > Viridiplantae > Streptophyta > Magnoliopsida > Fabales > Fabaceae > Macrotyloma > Macrotyloma uniflorum. The sequence continues at coordinate 2,325,707 of BDMB01000022.1, read as the reverse complement.
TTTAACATCGGTTAACCGACGTTAAAAGTTTATTATATAACATTGGTTATTAAAATAACCGACGTTAAATTTAACGTCGTCTGATTCAATATCGCCTTATTTTTCGACGTTAAATGTTCAATTTAACCGACGTAAAAAAGTCTTTTTCTAATAGTGTAAGTGTAAGTATAAAAAGTAAAATTATCCAAATTGATTTTTTTACTAGTTTGATTGAAGTTGGCAGTGTTTTCAGATGATCCAAACGCATGACCAATCTATCCGTGAATGTGTATTAAAAAAAATCAAAGGTATGTAATATTGTATATTACTTTAAAATATTTGTTAATGTGGTATAATTATGGTTAGAAAATAATTTAAATTTTTTAGTAAAAATAAAACTCAATTAAATTACATTTGTAAATAGACTTATTAGTTACTATAAAAGAGTTCTTTTGAGGAGAGAAGGGACCACACATTTTTTCATTTATCTTATAATTATTTAGATAATAAACATTTTTACTATTTTTGATGTTGATTGTTTACGTATATTAGGTATATTAGGTGTATTATTGTCATATGAATAGAAGTGTGTCAATGAAAATGAAAGTATAAGAAGTATCATAAATCTACTTGTGAATTATTGTACTTCCTGATAAGTTACATTTTAATTTTAACTTTAAATTAAAGGTGAAAATATATGCATTTATGAAGAGTGAGAAAGATAGAAAAGAGTATCTTTATAAAGTTAGATAAAATGTAAAGAAAGTGACTAAAAAATATAAATGTAACATCCATAGATAATTTATTATGATAGCTTTTTTCTGTTTTGCATGATAATAATAATAATAAATAATTAAAAATATAATAATTTACAATAATAAATAAATAAAATAAAGTGAATTTATTGAGTTAGATAGGATAAGATTGTTTTTATTGGTGGAAATGTCACAGTTCCAATTGGTTATGAGATGGTTGTGCCTTGAAGTAGAGGATGATTTAGAAATATCATATCATTTGTCAATTTTATGAATATTATATGTAGAGGAAGATCTTATAATTGGTTTTCTTATAAGCAAAAAGAGGATCTGTCTTTGAACTGTTTCTACCATGTAAAATAATCTCTGAAAATTGGAGAAAGTGTTCTAAAAAACAGAAAAAGACATACTTACATTCTTGATTATTCTCTGTGACACATCGATTGATAATTAGAAAATTAGAATATGTTTATGCGTGTATAGGTTGGTTATTCCTGTATTAGCTTATATTGCAACATATATGCCTTTGTATTGCAACTTCCAAATTCCAGAAGGAGGAGCAGTACTTAAGTAAATCAAGTATCAAACATATTTGACGTAAATTACTTGTAGATGTGAAATTCCTACAAAAAGCATTAAATTAAAATGTGAGTAGTTTTTAAAAAAAAATTATAAATTTAAGTACATCGTGCTTAAAAATATGATTTTATTAATTTTAAAAAATAAAACCATACTTTACAATATAATTTCAATATAAAAATAAAGTAGAGTAAAATTATATTTGGAAATATGATTTTTTTTTTATAAATTATCTCTTGCATAAAATTTGTTTTCTTAACTTTTATAATCTCTACTAAAAGAATATTTTTACGTCATTATTTTACATTAGTTATTTACATTAATTATACGTGAATTTATATAGAAAATCCCTTTCAACATTAATAATATTTATAACCAATATTGAAAGGATTGAGTTGAAAAATACTGAAATAATTTACTAAAAATTAATAAATAAAATGTTTAACTTTATATAAAGATGTATGTGAACAAGATAGTGGTAAAATTGGATTTATGGGAAAATTATCTTTGAGACTTAGAAATGTTTAACTTTATATAAAGATGTATGTGAACAAGATAGTGGTAAAATTGGATTTATGGGAAAATTATCTTTGAGACTTAGAAAAAAAAAATTTCGATTGTAAAGAAAATATAACATGCGACTAAATCCAAAAAAATGTATTTTTGATGTGGAGGGAGTGAAATTTTTGGATTTCATGTTAAAAAAGCTTGAGTTGTATCGACATGTGATAGCCTAGACTATTGAGTTGTTAGAATTTGATATCTCTTTCTAACATCTCACATTCCGAGAGAGGATAATGATCTAACAAATCTACTTTCCAAACTGGTTAGTGTAAAGGGTATTGGACATCACTAGAAGGTCATCTAGCAGACACTAAACAGACTATCGGTACTCCTGAAATAGTATCTGTAGATGGAGTCACAATCAAGTTGGATGATGCCATATCACTCTTAACCAATGGGAATGTTTGGAGGACATAAAGGAGGTGACCATATTCTGAAAAAGACCAGTTCAATTCACCATTATCGGTAATGAGTTACACCAAAACTCGATATGTTCTCGATGAGTTACACCGAAGTATCGTGGATCTCACATTGAAAAAAGAATAATGATAGCCAAAGTGTTAAGAGCAGTTTCTACTAGTCGACAATCAAAGCAGTCTATGTCGAGTATGTGAAGAAGTGTAAAGAATGTCAATTCAATGACAATCTTATACATTCTGCACCCAAAAAGTTACGTTACGTTGTATCACTGTGGCCTTTCGTCACTTGGGCATGAACATTGTTGGACATTTCCCACCAACGAGAGGGTAATGTATATTTTTATTAGTCGCAGTAAATTAGTTCACCCAGAACATTTAGCGAAGATCACAGTACAGCAGGTACAAAATTTGTGTGAAAAAAATAGTCTGTTGATTAAGGATCTCCCAGACCATCGTCATCGACAATCATCAATGCCTTCTACTCCATCTAGTAAGTAACTAATTCTATTGAACGTCCACAGACCAATGGACAAGGAAAAACTGTGAAAAAGTCATATTGAATGAGTTCAAGAAAATGTTAGGTGCGATCATAGAGAAATAGGCCGAGAAACTGCTCGAAGTTTTGTGGATTTATAAATGCACACCACAATCAACAACGACCAAGACATCGTATAGCTTCATGTACGACGTAGATGCGATGATATCGGTCAAAGTAGGGGAACTAAGCCCAAGATGACAATTGCTAGACATGACTGACAACGACAAAGCTATGAAGGTAGAGTTGGATTTGCTGGTGGAAGTAAGTGACAAAACAACCATTCAATAGGAGGCATGCCAAAAAAAGGTAGTAAGAAAATTCAACTCCAAGATCAAGCTGAGAAGTTTTTAAGAAGACAATCATATCTTGATTGTCAAAAGCGCTGTAAAGAGAAACCTAACAAAAGGAAAATTTACATCAAATTAGGAATAATCATTCTAGATCACAAGATTACTAGGAAACAAAGCTTACAATTTATAGAATTTATTTGAGAAGCAACTACCAAGATCATGCAACGCCAACTTATTAAAATTCTACTATAGTTAAAACGATGTAACCCATTTCAAATCTTCATGAAATAAATAAAAAAATCCTTTAATCCTACCTAAAATTTACTTAAAATATTTTGATTCTACCTAAAATTTACTTTTACTCTGCATAGGATGCTTCACCCGATAAAAAATCTTTATCCTAAAAAAATATTAACTATTAATTATATTTAATAAATTATAAATTTAGCATAAACATCAAAATATAATAAATAAATATATACTTGTCATATTATAATTATATTTCTAATTTTTAATATTTAAGTATTTTAATACTTTCTTAAATAATTTGTTGTCATCAATTATTTTTAAGATTTACATTACAATTATAATAGATAAAATATATATAAATAAAAATAATAAACTATAATAAATTACAATCACCATAAGTAATTTCTATTCTCTAATATATAATCATAAATTTAATAAATATATATTATTTTACACCAATAATTAATATATTATTTTATTTTAGTATAATAAACAAAACAGTAATTATGATATTACTCAAAATTCTGGATAACATTATAAATTTTTAGAATTATTATAAAAAAAAATTATTACCCATGAAATATTTTTTACGGAAGTTTTTTGTGAAAAAAAAAATTAATTATCCATGAAATATTTTTCATATATTTATTTTTATGAAAATTTTTCATAAATTTATTTGTGGGAAATTTTTTATAAATTTGTTTATGAAAAAGTTTCCCATAGATTTGTTTGTGGGAAATTTCCCATGAATTTGTTTGTGAAAAATTTCCTATGGATGTTTTGTGAAAAATTTCCTACTAACTTTTTATCCACAAATTTCCCACCACCACAAATTTGTAGGTAAAAAGCTAGTAGGAAATTTCTCACAAAAAATCCATGAAAAATTTTTCACAAACAAATTTATGAAAAAATTTTCACATTCATGGAAAATTTTTTCATAAACAAATTTATAAAAGATTTTCTACAAATAAATTTATAAAAAATTTCTATTAAAGTAAATTTATGGAAAATATTCAATAATAATTAATTTTTTTTAGTAAATATAGTTAAATAATATTTATTTTTATTTCAATAATTTATATACTCGCTATTGCGTTACATTCATATATTATTTTAGGTTGGGTCTATAAAAAAAATGAGTCATTTAAGAAGATATTAGAAATAGATAAACAACCAAGTTTTTAACCATTAGAAATATATAAATATCATAGTCCATTATTGTTTGTACGGTATAATTGCTTCTTAATAATTATTATTTGTTTGTAAATTATAAACAAATCGTTTATTATTTTAACCAAAATAGAAAATTTAACATTCCAGTTATATATTAATTGACATAAAATGTATACAAGATCATATTTCTCATATATTTTTAGAAAAGTTCACTATCAAGAATAAATGTTGAAAGTCCATAAATATACATTGATTATGTAAATGACTAATATAAAAAAAATATTACCATCAAAATCGGTCATAATTAAAGTTGAATCTTTTAACTTTCAATCATAATATTATAAAATCAATATTATATACCTCCTAAAATTGATATTGAATTTTAATTTTATTGAATAAATCTATAAGATTTTTTATATATATTAAATACTCCACATCAACGTTAATAATATTTTTTTATCATTTTATGTCGAAAAATAATACATGCATACTGGGTAATTAGCATTCAGTTAAAAATAATAAAGAGAAGGGTATGATAAGTAACATAAAGAGACAGAAATAATACGAGTAGATGACATGCATGAGATTTAAGGGTGTTCCGTATGCCATCACCACTCTATATGAGATTTACCCAAAAAAAATTCCCACCTTCACTTTTTTTTCTTTGTGTAATCCCAAGTGTCTAGTGGTATAAATGAATTACTTTCCCTATTTTTTTTTTAAATATTCATAAACTCTTCAAATATGAGATGATAAAAATTTTAGAAATGATATGAAGTGGTAAAAAAAAAAAAGATAGAGAGAAATTGTAGATATTTAGGTGTTTAAAAATAAAAGATGTGTATGTACTATCTTTTTTGAATGGTTGTTGCTGCTTTTCCAAATGGACGTAGCACACGCCGTTGCATGGATTTTGAATGGATACTGATAACGATAATTTTGCTGAGTACATCGTTAGTTGAAGTGTTAGAGGGAGATTGTGGTTGTGGTTGTGTTTCAATAGGTGTTGTCATGATTTTGGTTTTTGTTTCTCTAAAGTTAGAGTTTGCTTCGGTCGTAGAACAAACAACATAAAGGTGGTTTTGAGGAAGATGACAAACAAGAATGCGGATTCACAACCGAGGCTTGGTGGTGTTGTCAACTTGTTGTTTGTGTTAAACGGGTTCGGTACTTGAATTTGTGCGAAACAAAAGGGATTTGTTCAAAGATATAGTGATACTCGTTTAAGTGGGAGTAGTGATCGAGTTTGTTGGCTATCTTGTTCCCTAACTTGCATTATCGATTATCCCTTTGATGGAGTTTCTAATCCTATTCTACGTCTAAGAAAACTGAAGCTTACACTTTGTGAATTGGCTCCAACGTTGTTTTAAACAAAAGTTAAAACACACTTATTAGAGACACTGATGGTGGCCCTCTACTGCATCATCCCAAGCAACAACCACGATGGCTAGGCTAGTTTGCCATAAAAAACACACAGAAAACTTGACAGAATCAAAATTTATAACACTTACTTATTTTTGGACATGGAAATCAAGCTGAAGACAACAAGAAGTTACTTGGGGAAGAGTATAACTAGAATAATAGTAAACATCTGCAGAAAAGTATGAAGCATATCATCATCCAAATATTCAACGTTTGACAACTAAAGTAATCCGGTTCTAACAACTCAAAAAGCTTGTTACTCAAGAGAAAAAGGTAACAGGCAAGTCATAAGATTTATTGTTGCGGTCTGGCAAATGAAAATAACACAGGATAATGAATTGGATGTTGAAGGAAAAATGCTTACCAATAATGTTATCTTATGACATGTTTGTTGATCCCTCATCTCCTTGGACGCAAACAGACGAAGACACTTCAAAATTGATTAGCTTTGTAAACTGAGATCATTGCAGCCAATTTCAAGAACATTTTTCTATGCTAAAACTAAAATAAACGCAAACAAAAAAAATGAGGAGGGCAAAAGCCTGAGATGAAACTAGCACATTGCGTTCATGAACAATCATAAGTTGATAATAACAATAATCCAATGCAAGGCAACAGAACTAAACAAACTAAGCAAAGAAAAATCTAACACACGAGCACCGGCACTGTATGAACACAAATGTTTTGAATAGGCTATCTGCCATAAACAAACACAGAAAGTGTTTTAATTTCATTTCATTTCCTAGTTTTCTTGTTGCCCTGGGAAGGTTTGGGAGAGTTCTTGCGCTTGCCGAGAGTTAAACTGGGCTTCTTCTTCATGGCCTCGGGGGTCTTAACCTGACTCAAACGCTTCACTTTCCCTCCTCCAGTGGCTGCCACCGCCGCCACAGATTTCTTCTTGTTGGGGGCTTTCTTCTTCAGAGCTTCGGGCGTCTTCACCTGACTCAGCCTCTTCGTCTTCTCCTCCACCTTCTTCTCTTTGGGAGCAGTTTTGGGTTTTTGGGTTTGTGGGGAAGAAAGCTTATAGGAGTTCTTGACCTTATAGAGCTTCTCCGATTGGACCAATTTTTTCAACTGAACAGAGAGAAGTTTCTTGAAGTTGGGAGGAAGCACTTTGCTGTGCTTGTCCTGGATGAACTTGGCTATCGCGGGCTGACTCGAACCCGTGCGTTCCTTCAACGACGTTATTGCGTCGGCGATCATCTGAAAGAAAACCATAACAACAAAATGAAAACGTTGTTAGTGAAATCTGGAATAAGAGAGACTGTGATACCTCGAAATAGGGAGGGTGGAGAGCGTTGGAGGATTTGTTCTTCGCATTTGCTTTTGCCATTTTTTTTTTTTTTTCTTTGTGAAAGGAGAGAACAAAATATGTTGGTATGTGAAAAGGGATAGAGAGAGATAAGTAAAGTTTATGGTGTTACTGTTTTGACGCTGGTTGAGTTTGGAGTTGGAACTTGAACGGGTGGAAAAGAAACTGTAACTGCTACGTGTCAGTGCCGCAAATAAGAATTCATTTTAGTTTGAATTTCAATTTTCAATCACATTTTGGCGGCTTACCATTGTTGGTATCGTTGGGCCGCGATACGATAAGTAAAATAAAATAAAACAGCCTTAAAATGGGCCGTTCCAGAATTTACCATGCTCGTCTGTTTTTCCGAGTTTCCTGGAACTCGCAACTTTTCACCGACATCCTGCGATGATAACAAAGTAAGATTGTTTTTTAATGATACTGTTTATATATTATTTTAGAATGACTTGTACATAATTCAAATAAGAGGAAAAAGATGTATGATAAAATGAGCTAGGTTGTAAAGTAATATAAAGTGAAAAGAATTCAAATCTCATCGTTTTTTGAAGAATTGTCTACAGGGTATCTTGGTTTTTTACATTATATATGTTAAAAAAGATTTTTGGTAATTGAAGCAACATTAAAAAGATTATTAAAACAAAATTTTCTATTTTTTTCTGCAATATAAAAGGAAGAAGAGTCGATATCTTTACCAATATGAACATTCTCAGGACCATTGCAGGTGGATTTGGTGGAAAAATTTGATGCATGATAAGTAATATGGTGAGAGACACCAATATCTGGGTACCAGAGGAAATCAACAACAATACATGGTGTTCCAAGAATGGAATAGAATATTCACTAGCTTAAACAGTGGTACATATTTAACATGGAAGTTTTTGAGAAGTGTTATTCATCCGTTGTTGTTGATCGTTGTTGTTCTTGAAGAAATTTATGTTAGATGAGGTTCTTCCATCTTTGTTGTAATAGTTATTCCTATTATAATTACAATTTCCTCTGTTGTTGCTTTTTACATAGTTTTGATTTGCTTGAGGATGAATATCTTGATCAATCAATGGTTTGTTCTTCTTGAATTAGAAGAAAACACTCATTTTATTCTACAGTGTAGGGATCTAATTTGGTGGTTATAGAAGTGATAAAGTTATCCAAGATAACTTCAATGTGGTCTTCAATGGTGATTGGAGCACCAGTGGTAGCTAAGGTATCAACAGTTTTCTTGATATCAAAAAGGTATTTTCACTATTACAAAATTGCAAATTTACGTCGGTTATTAGGAAAACCGATGTAAATATAAACGCGGTGGTATTTTTGTAAATAAAAGAGAATCTGATCGTATATTTACATTGGTTCTTGGAAGAACCGATGTAAATATGCTCACATTTACATTGGTTGTATGAAAACCGATGTAAATGTGTGCATATTTACATCGATTCTCTTAGGACCGATGTAAATATGAATATTTACATCGGTTCTTCAAATAACCGATGTAAATATGCACATTAAGAACCGATGTAAATGTGTTTCTTAACCTTTTTTTCCGTAGTGAGTCCTCTTATTTCACATTCATCCTCTCTGTCTCTCAAGTCGCGGAAAAATTATTGCCGGAGAGTCAGAGTTTCTTGAGGGAGTTCATCAGGGAGAAGAAATTGTTTGGGATGGGTCCAGAGAATTGATTTTCGATTAAAAGAAGGGACTTTATGGTGCCCAGTTTGTTGAACGCCGGGATTGGGCCGGAGAAGGAGTTGTTGATAAAGCTAAGGGTTCTGAGGCCGCGAATCCCCGATCGTACCGTTCGTAAATTCCTTCCGTTCTCTGCCAATTCTTATTTTTTATTTTTTTTGCTTCCATTGTCTTGCTGAACTGCTTTTCCTGTTGAAGCTTTTACAGGGGCTTTTGCTCATGCTGATTCTGAATGCTTTCTCATGATAATATGAAATATCTCTTTTGTGTCCATTCACCAAGACGAGCACAAGACAGTGGAGATTTGATCTTGTCTTCTTTCGCTTGGTTTCCCTAGGTGGTGCGGTTAAGGAGTAGAGAAGGCTCGTCGAGACCTCAATGCCGGGTCGTTCCAAAGTGACTTGCTATTGCTGTTGCAGTGCATCTTATTCATCATCCAGAAATTTATTGAGAATCTTTGCCTTCCTTACCAGGAATTGGATTTGACTGGCCGGAGCAAGACGAGATGTTGAGGATCCATGTGGAGAGGGCGTGATCGGTGTTAGTGAGGGATTGCTTGAGATGGAGGAGGAATCGAGTTTCGGTAATCAGAACCCTAAATTTAAAAACAAATTTACATCGGTTCTGAAATAACCGATGTAAATCTGGAAACAAATTTACATTGGTTATTTTAGAACCGATGTAAATTAAATTTACATCGGTCTTATTTACATCGGTTAACCGATGTAAATAACCTAAAATAACCGATATAAATTATGAATTTTCTAGTAGTGTTTCCAATTGATCTTTCTTTTTTGGGACTTCTTAATTGAAGCTTGAGTTTCTTTATCTTTGCTCTAGTCTAGTTGGCATAGTAGATAACTAATTTCATCCATATTAGATGAGATGAATCAAGATCAACCATCTTCATCAATATTGGTGTCGTCATCGAAACAAGGAGTTAGGCTGCAAGTAATTGATCTTGTTGCTCATAATTTGCAAAATCAAGATTAACAATGATGAAACTTTAGCCCACAAACAACTGCAAGCACTTCTTGTTGCCAAAGAAGAAAATTGTCATTGTCTAATTTAAGGTTGATTGTAGTATTGAATATACGGGGATTGTGGAGAATCAGTGAAAACAGAAGAGTGTGCGGAAGCCATGATAGAGATAATTATGTTCTGAATACTATGTTAAGAAATAGGAGAAAGAAGGAGAGAGAGCATGACACAAGAAAGGAGAATAAAATAACCAAAGGAGAGAGAAAGAGAGAAATGTAAAGAGAGAGAAATTGTGTGTAATATGGAGTAGTATAAAGAGATATTATTATTTCATGTATATCATGTAGTATGAAAGGGAGGTATATATTATGAGAGAATGAAAACTTTTTTAAATAACAGAAAAAACAAGTAACAAATATATATTTTAACAAGTTGAGAACTCAAGGAGACTCCTTTCTCTTGCTCTAGGTTGTGTATTTGTCAATTATTATGAAGTATTGAGAATTTATCCTATCATATGAGAATGTCCTATTTAACATTATTGTTGAGAGATAACACCGAGTATGTAGGTGAAAACATATTTCATAGATAGAAGTGTGATAGGTGCAAGCTTTTGAGTTTCAGTCTCAATGTAATAAAGTCTTCTAGAAGCCTATGTGATTAATGAAAATAGATTTGGGTCTTGAGAGACGTCTATGATACTTGTTGGTAATAACATGTTTTGAAGTTAATAGGCTTAAATGATAATTGACATGATATAATGTGATGATTATATTGAGATGATGAATTCTTTTAAATTTTAAATACATTTTTATTTATACTAATTTATCATACACATTATATTGTATTAACTCAAATGATAATGTCTTTATATAAAAATAGAAAATATTTCAAATATTAATAATAAAGTTGATAAATGTAACTTGTTGGAAAATAGAATATTATATATATATATATATATAATTTGTAAATATAAATTATAATTTTTTATGAATAGGAGAAATTATTTTATATATATATATATATTAAAATATAAGATATATTGCTTATTAGATAATATATATATATATATATATATTTAAATTATATTTGAAAGATTGTATTATTGTTTTAGTAATAATATTTAGAGTTGTTAATCAATATTATTAACATATAATAATAGTATTAGAAAATAATAAAAATAATCTCCTACGAATGGATAAAGAGAAATAATAATATGAAAAAATATATTGTATAAAAATTATTTAAAAAAATACTTTTCCAATTCTCGTACATCTATATAAAGGGAATAAAGTAGATATTTATATCAACAAATATTTATACTTATATAAATTTACTTAACAACAATAGCGTATCAATTAATTTATTTTTTCATCTTTTTATTTATATTTTCTTAAATAATTAACAGGTACAGATTTTGCTTGTAAATTGAGATTTTGAGAATAAATAACATGAGGAAGAAGAGGCTCTATATTTTGTAATAAATCAATCTTAAAAGGACGAATGTCGTGTAATGGTGGTAGCATGAGGAAAGATGCTATGAGAAGTGGACAATAGATCCTCGTTTATTGGACAAAATTGAAAGGCACGCCATGGACCTTAATCTGTAAGAATCTGCATAACATTCATTTTCCACGTATTCTCAAGTCCCTTTCTTATTCCAAGCTCCATTCATTTTCCCCCACTTTTATCGCTTCCAATTCATATAAAAAAAAACAAACACATTCTTTGTATTACTTCTTTAGGTTCATTACCGTTTGCACAATTATCATACCGAAAAGTTACTACAATTTCGTTTTACACAAACATTTCACAGAAATTGCTCATTCATTTACCTTTGTACTGTGTAAAACTCGTTTCTTACTTTACATCAATTTCGTTTTGCCTTTGGTACAAGATAACTGCGAGTTAATATAATCATTTAATATATTATTAGAAAATATATAAAAAATTAATTTGTAAACTCTAGATCCATGTTTTCACATATTTAGTTATGATCAACGTTTAAAAAGATTGATAATATCTTAGTCTCTGAAGACAAGAATTAGCGAAACAATAGATGTATCAAATGAAGAAGAAATAGGGAAAGCAGAGAAAGATCGAAAAAAGGAAGAAGTGAAATGAGAAATAACTTGGTTGCAGTCTCGCTGCACCGTCATCTTCTCCTGGCGGGTTCGGAGCAGGCGGTGGCACTAGGTATCCGGGTCCGTCTGGTGATGATGGTATAGGTGGCACGCATCCACCTACTCCACCTTCACACGGTGGTCTTGGCGGTAGTGGTGGTGGTGTTGATGGTAGTATTGGCGGGGATGGAGATACAACACCCGGTGGTATCGGTGGCGGAGGTGACGGTGGTATCGGTGGCGGAGGTGACGGTGGTATAGGTGGCGGAGGTGACGGTGGAATCGGCGGTGGAGGTGGAAGCTCGCACTCGATGCACATTATGCGTGGAACTTGGTCTTTTCCCGATGTTGAGGTAGTTTGGGTAGTGGTGGTGGTGGCTGAAACAGTGGAGGATAGTGTTGAGAAGAGGAAAATAATGGAGGAGAAGGTGAACAGAAGAGGAAGATGAGCCATGTTCTTGAACTGGATATGGTTTGTTCCAGTGGGAGTGAAATTGAAGGCCGAAAAATGATAAATAAAAGAACAATGAAGGCTTTTTGGTGGCCACAACAATTTTTGTTGTTTAATATTCTACGACATGGTTTCATAATCACTTAATAATGTTATGTTTCCACGTCAAAAGATGGTGTTAGAATACAAAAAGTACTCTAGTAATTTTTTTACTAACAAAACTTGGAACAATCAATACAAACATTAAAGTTAAAAATAATAAAATAAATTGAAAATAATTTGTGAATTTAGTGGTATTTCTAAAAACAAAATACAATTTTCGAATCATCTCAGTCAATTATGTTGGAATTAACTTGTCCCTCTATGTATACATAAAATAGGTAATATAATTTTTTTATCATGGATGATAATTATATTATTTTTTTAAAAGATATTAATAATAAATTTATAATTTATCGAGAGAGAAAAAATTCATAACTAATAAACATAGAAAATTAGCACTTTGCTGTAAGACAAATAACGTATTCTTGAGTCCCTTTCATATTCCAAACTCCATTCATTTCCCCGAGTTTTATCGCTTCCAATCCATATCCAACAAAACCAAAACGGATTCCGTGTATATTTAGGAACATTGATTGTAACCTACATTAACCATTATTCACCGATGAAAACACTTATGAATACTAGGGAATAAAAGCACATAATAGTGATATTTTTCTTCAAAAACGATTTATTTCATATAAAAAATGTTATCATAAAATGTTAATTTCTAAAATATTTAATTAAAGGATTTAAATCGTTACCACTTGTCTCAACCAATGTTACTAAACTTGATCTGGACACACATAACTAACCTAAACATATATAATATGTATATATTCTTTTTCAAAATGATTTATTCCATATCAAAAGTGTTATCACCAAATATTGAATCTTAGATTACTTAACAAACAAAGCGATGCAATAAGGTTAGCACTTGTGTCCATTATATACTAGTAGACTAATTAGCCTTTTTAGGTCTGATTAGATAAATTTTTATATAAACACAAAATAAAAAACAAAATTAATTTTTTGTGTAAACTAAAATTACTCTCTATATAAATTAGTTTATAAAATTTATCTCCTACTAGCTCATTTAATTTATTTTTTAATTTGTATAGATTAATTTTAACTTATGAGTAAATCAATTTTATTTTTTAAATATTATCCACTTCTAAAAATATTTATAGATAAATTTTCAACGCATCCCATCCCAAGTTATTTTATTGGTTAAAAATAATTTAAAAATAAGAATAAAAAATTTACTGAAATTTATAAATTTCATTAACATTACGTGGCTCATTTATTTAAGCAAATGAATTGAAAAATGTATAAAAGAAACATGAAAAGACCATCATTCTGGAACTAAATATACATATTAATCAGTGAACAAGTTGCAACAATATTTATTTGATCCTTCATTCAACAACACTAATAAAAGAAATGCACAAAGCTAAACTAAACAACAAATTGACTCTTCACAAATAGCTCAGTCAGAAGAAGAGATTTTTTATTTTTTCATTTTTTTTCCTCTTCTCTTTCACAGTTTGTTTTCATCATGCAAATAGTTCACCGAGAAAGGAGAAGAATTATGGAAACGATAATGCATGTATCAAATGAACAAGTAGTAGGGAAGGCAAAGAAGGATGAGAAAAGTGAAGGATTGCAACGAGAAGTAACTAGGGTTTGAAAAGCGTATCATCTTTGCACCGTTGATAATCTGGTCAAGATCTATCGTTCCCGGAGGGTACGGACGGCGCGGTGGAGTTAAGTATTCCGGTTCGCTTGGTATTCCTGGTATAGTGGGTAGAGAGCAGTTAATAACACACACTATTATTCTTGGCGGCGGCGGAGGACTTGGAAGAGGAATCGGTGGTGGTGGGGATGGCGGTCTTGGCGGTGGTGGACATTCAATAATCGGGGGTGGAGGTGATGGTGGTATCGGTGGCGGAGGTGAGGGTGGTATCGGTGGTGGAGGTGATGGCGGTATCGGCGGTGGAGGGGAGGGGGGCGGTGGACACTTTAGTATTGGGGGTGGGGGTGGCTTCGGATGCTCGCACTCGTCGCACATTATGTGTGGAACTTGGTCTTTTCCCACTGTTGAGGTAGTTAGGGTGGTGGTGGTGGCTGAAGCAGTTGATAATAGGAGAAAAATAATGGAGGAGAAGGAGAAGAGAAGAGGAAGATGAGCCATGTTTAGGAGAGAATGAAAATGAAGAAAGAATGAGAAAGAGAAGAAGATGAAAGAGAATGAAGGGTTTTGGTTACGTGGTAGAGCGATATATGGTTGTGTATTGATGGCCGCAGCATTTGTCGGTGTTTTATCCTCTACGATAGATAGATATTGTGGTCATGGTCATTTAATAATTTCACAGAACAGTTAAAACAAATTACAGAAGAAGTATTTTTAAGTATTTGTTTTTTGGTGGAGAGTAATCTATAGTGAGAGATGGAGAAAAACTAAAGGAAGATATATATGAATTGGCTTTGTGAGATATTTGAGTAGATTTATTGGCTGCATGCACATACATCGCATCCTTCAGCTCATGTGCAACTCTAGAGAATCCTAAAGGAAAAAGAAAAAAAACGTGTAATTTGGTCTTCTTAATTAATGATGTTAATGATGTTGTATGTGTGGGTTAGAAATAAATTTTGAACTTCTATCACTAGACCAGTGATCTTGATTTGTAGTAGTTGATAAGCTTTATAAATTCTATCAAATTTATAAACCTACTCAGTAAATATACCAATTTATAAATGTCAGAAGAAACAAACAACAATGAAATGAGAATAAGGAAGTAAAAAAAATATTGAAATTTCTGATAATTATTATAGTACCAATCATTTAATTTTATCGTATAATTGATTGGTTGTAGACTAAATTGGAGATTTGAGAGTTCTTGAACTTCAAACTCAAAAATATATTAAGTTCTCAACTATATCATTAGACATAATACGTGTCTCTATTACAGGGTACTCATGTCCAACTCATACATGCAGTCTACCTTAATGTCTCATTCAATAAAACATGTTTTAATTATTTCAAATGTGATTTTGACTAGGTATGAATAGATAAGGCTCGTACTCCCTTTAAAATAAAATTCATGAACTTAGTAATTAGTAATATTAGTTGTTATGGATCTATATAATTTCTCTTTATCATATAATTGTATTCATTTTTCCAACGGGATTTGGTTTAACTAAGAAATAATTTGGGAAAACTCTGACCTCATGGTAGACAATTTTGCTAAAAGGGTATATTGTTTCATTTCGGGAAGAAAAAAAAAATTAGATAGATGAAATACATGTTTATAAAGTTAGAAGGTATTATCCGTGCTAACAACTTATTTTAACTTAGCATTTTTTAATTTTTTTATTAAAATTTGAGACAATATGTTAAATGTAGAACACTAAATTTAAACCATTTATATCTCATCCAATCTCTATTTCATCCAACCTCTTTAGAGTGTAAGGTTGATAATATTACTTTTTCTCTATCTATTATCATGTATAAATATTAAAGATCATAACATCGAAAAGATGATAGAAAGAAATACCTGTTCCACCATCTCAACAACAAAGATCTAGACATCAAATAAGAAGATCATCTTAAAGGATAAATCATTATTATTAATTTTTTTTATTTAATTATCTTTTGTATTTATATTTTAATTAATAAAATTTTATTTCTAATTATTTTATTTATTTATTTCATTATTTTCTTTTAATTTTTAAGTTTATTAAATACATAATAACAATTATTTTCTCCATTAGTTAATATAATTTTATATTTATATAATTTTTCTTGTTAAATAAGAATTAATTGTTTAAAAAACTGAAATCGTATGACTTTATCTTTGAGGTCAGAAATTTCTGCTTAATTTCTATAGAAATAAAAAAAGAAAGAAGTCGTGTTATAAAAAAAGGTTTTTACTCTTAAATTTTAAAAATTGAACTGGAATCGTTAAGATGAGACGACTTTATCCTAAAAAAATATACATTATTTAAATTTATACGTGGAGTGCATAATTTCAGTTTATGAAGTCGTTCACCACATACATGAGTTAGTTATATAAGTAAAATTTGTAAAAATTGCCTATTTCATTACTAATGAATCCTAATTATACTACTTTAGTACAAAAGACATGATATTGTTTTTATTGATTTTATAATATAGCTTAATTTTAAAGAAGGGAAAATGTCTAGTAAATTGAGAGAGAAGAATGGACTTAAATATGCTAGTAGAAGTTTCAAATTTAAACCTCACAAATTATCATTAATTATGTTTTTATCATTTAAAGTTTAGGATACTTTTTTAATTCTTTAAAATAATAAAATATTTCAATCTTTTAAAGTTAATAAAATATAATTTTAATTTTTAAATACTAAATTTGAAGAATTAAAAAAAAGTTTTAAAAATCTCATTTTAATCCTTTAAATTTGATAATTCGGATTAAATTATATTTTATCAATTTAAAAAAATTAAAATTAGTATTTTTTTAATTTAAAAATTAAAATTAGTATTTTTTAATTTAAAAATTAAAATTAATCTAAATTTGAGAAACTAAAAATATAATTAAATCTAAATTATGTGTAATGTATTAAATCTAGTGGCTGACTTGGATAGTTTGTAAGGAGACTTATGTCCTATTCCATTGCGGTGACTGTACACAATTTTTTTATGATTGAATTATGAATAAAATAATAATTGAATAGTGTGTTAGATTAGCTAGTTTTTGTAATGTACTTAATATTTTTTTTTAAAAATATTTTATGCACAAATAGATTTATGATTATTATGATATTTGCTTATATTTGTTTCTAATAACAGTTTAGCCGAAATATTTTAAGGTTGAACAATATTTACTATATTCAAATACATTATACTGAAACAGATTACATATATTATATAATATAATGTCATATTTTTATTTTAACGTAGTTTTTATGAGATGAGGACAACGACATGATTGTAAATCTTTTTCCGACACAATAGTGTTTAACTTTTTTCTTTTATCATTTATAAACCCTATCGAAAATAAACTTTCCCTTGTCATTCGATGCTGCAAGCTTCAGATTCGTAAACACGAACGGCCAATATTGGGCTCAACAGAATCAAGCCCATTTAGAACCTTCTACATTTTATTTTCAGCCCATGCCTGATACATCCCTGTTTTACACACTTCTGAAATTATTAGATGGGCTTCAGTTTGTAGCCATGTTAATATTTTTCCTTATTAGCCTGTTTGAATAATACATTTCGAATTAAAAATCAATTTGTGCTGGTAAATTATTTGACTATAATTTATGAATTTTTAAAAAAATATAAAGTACCCTTGAAAAATTAAAACATTTGAATCTTTACATTGATTCTTATTAAACATAATTTGAATATACCAGCCTTATATATATACATAAACTTAAAAACGAAATTAACATATATTTAACACTTTAGAGTAGTTACTTAAATGATTTCATTATTTTATGGATTACTCGGAAGAGATGAAATTAGCTATCTTTTCATATTTTGTTTTTTTGTTAGGTTAGGAAAAATGTTTAGATTAAAGAGGGAATGAATTGGATTTACTAGAAAAGAAATCGGTTCCAATTTTTTTTCTTTTCCTTAAAACCTTGAAAACCTATTTTAGAAGAAATTCAAGTTTGATTTAATTCCTTCATACATATAAAAAAAGTTATTATGCAATCCTAATCGCACATTAATTTTAAAAAATAATATATAAATATTTTTAAAACTAATATATATATATATATATATATTATCAATCTAGGATATTTTTTTATCATTTAATCCTTGATACATATAAAACTAAACTTAAGTTTGACTACTAACACTTAGAACATGTTTAATGTAAAATACTTGATGAAGTGTTTGAAGCAACTTATAATTGGAGTAATCCTAATTTGATTTTTTTTTTATTAAATAACTCTTCTAGCAACTTTTTTTTAATAATTTTAGTATGTATCATGATTAAATTTAAATTGAAAATATATAAAATGAATTATTTAGAATTTTTTTAAAAAAATTCTATTGAAGTAAAATTGGATATGAGTTACGATATAATGATATAGTATAAATGAACTTATATATTTTATATTTTAATGTGAGAAACTACTCAAAATGAATTATTCTCATTAAAGATGTACTTTAACACTTGTCATTTTCATCAACTTTTAATTTCGAAACAAAAGATTAAAGAGGAAAAACAATAATAAAATAAGACCTATTGAATATCAATCTTTTTTTCTCATCATAAATAAGATAGACACATTATTATTTTAATATTTTTAATATTAAAAAAAATTATATAAATATAAAAAAAAATCATAAAAAATATTATATTATTTTAAATTAAAGTTTACTATTTTTGTGAGTTTATTTACATAATTTATTTTTAAACTTATTATCTTTTCCACTCGTTCAACTAATAAAAAAATATTTTATTTTTATTTATTATAATATGTTTTTTTTCCTTATTTATCATCATATTTATTTTATTTTATTTTTATCATTCCTCTTATTAAATTTAATGTTTAATATTAAATTTAATGTTTAAGAAAAAATAAATATATATTTTTAAAATTATATATACTCTAATAATTAGAATAATTAGAAATATTCAAAATGAAATCGATCTAAAAAAATAATTACAAATTAATCCAAAAAATCGTAAATCAGTTAAAATCGAATTTATTTTAAATTTTTTGAATATATTTTTTCTTAAACAACTTTGATACTGATTATTATATTTAAATATAAAATTATATTTTTAAAATTAAATATTTAGTTATTTTTTTCATTATATTATTTATAATAATATATCTATAATTTCTCTATTTTTTTAACTAATTATTAAATTTTTCAATTTTTTTTATAAAAAAATTATATTATAATTTTTAAATATAAAAATATATAATTTATTTATAAATATAAAAATAATTAAAATTATAAATAAAATAAAAATTATAAAATATTTTTATATTTAATAAATTTATAACAAATTTCATTATAAAATATATAATAATTTAAAAAAATATTTTATAATTTTTTTAAAAAATATTTAAAAATTTAATAATAATAAAAATTATATAACTGATGCATAACAAAGTGTAAAATCGAATCAAATCGTATTTTATTTTTAAGTTTTTTTTTTATAAAAATTTGATAAAAAATCGAACCAGAAATAAACTGAACACTCTTAGCAATAACATTTATTTTTTAATATATATTTTTTAAAATGTAAATTTTACTAAAAAATATTAAATATATATTTTAAAAGGTATTATTTTAGATGTTTTGAAAAAGTTGCTTACATCTCTATCAGTAACCTTTTAAAAGCGGGTTCAGGGGCCAATGAATGAAACTATCCCTAGACAGATAAAGATAAGGCACGAGATGAAGTCCGAGGAAAGAAAAAACAGAGAAAAACAATGGAAGGAAAGTTGTCACTCGCAGCAAAGAAGATTGCACCCTCTTCCATTCAAGAACTCTCTCAACTCGCTCAGCGATGCAACGCCATCAACCTCGCGGAGGGCTTCCCCGACTTCCCCGCCCCTCTCCACCTCAAAAACGCCGCCGTTTCTGCCATCAACTCCGACTTCAACCAGTACAGGTTTCTTCACTTCACACAACATCAAACAACTAGTACCATAACATGACTTCCTTGCCTAACTTCTACATATCTTCATTTTTTCAACTATTGATGAAACTAAACTAGGCACGTGCAAGGTGTATGCGACAACTTGGCCAAGATGGTGAAGGAAATGCATGGTTTAGACATTGACCCTCTTACGGACGTAGCTATTTGCTGCGGTCAAAGCGAGGCCTTTGCGGCTGCAATCTTTGCAAGTGTGTGCTGCTCTGTTGTTTTTGTAACATTGTTAGTTTAGTTTACGAACTTTAAGGTTATGAGTTGGTTATCATTAACATGGTATCTTGAATGGTGTGTTTCAAACAGCAATTGACCCGGGTGACGAGGTCATATTGTTCGACCCTTCCTATGAAACATATGAAGGATGTGTTACCATGGCCGGGGGAGTCCCGGTAAGCTTGCTATCTTCTACGTTGTTTAAGTTTGTATCATATAATTGTTACTTATGATTTATGAACAATGCCTAATAAATAAGCTTTATTTTCTATGCTGGGTTTTGTCCATCTTCTGCACACAATGCATGTTGAAGTGATTCAATGGTCCCGCATGTTTGTTGTCTCTGGATGTGTTATTGATACAACATTTTGTAATTTTGTGTTTGTCTTTTATGTATGTAATGACCCCTTGCTTTTGTAATCTTCATTGGACAGATTCATGTGCCACTTGACCCGCCTCAATGGACCCTGGATTCAGACAAATTACTTGGATCATTTACTGAGAGAACTAAAATCGTAGTACTGAACAGGTTATAAATTACACAAATTCATAATTGCCTCCACTTTAGATAGAGTTCATCCTCATCTTGGGAAGCCTCACTCCTCAGATTAGTCCCCTTGATATCCTTCAATTCAACCAATAGAATAGGGATTGAGTGAATTTTTAAAATAAAAATGTGAATAAGAAATGCTGTTGCGATCACTTTATGGTTTAAGCTTGTAATCATTTGAAATTTTGCATGTTACAAATGATTCGTATTATCCATTTTGTGTATTTTGTGTCAAGGATTCCCAAGTATTACGCTTCTGATATGCCCAATTTTTCGGAGGCAATGGCAACGCTTGAAAAAGTTTGCTGTGTTTGCCTTTTTCTGTGGTTCAAAATTTTTCTTTTGCAGGCCTATTTGAAAGGGTTAAGCCTTGAGGAGATGCTTTTTTTTCTTTCATTATTTTGGATGCTTGCAGCGACTGTTACAATTAAAGCAATCACTTACTACAAATATTTTGTTATGCGTTGTAAAAAATGTTCAGTTTCATGGTATGAACCACAAAATGCTGACATAAAGTTTAAACAGTCCTCACAATCCTACTGGCAAAGTTTTCACAAAAGAGGAACTTGAGATTATTGCTGGAGAATGCTGCCGCAGGAATTGCCTGGCTATAACAGATGAAGTATGATACTCTTTACTTTGTACTGATAGAATTGAAATTTAAGGATTTAAACATTATATCTATGGGATTAATTAAAATAATTAGATAAACATGATCGTCTGCCGCTGCTATTTCGTGTAACTAAAGGAAGTATGTTCTAGAGGCTAGAGCACATATATATGGTTTGAGGGGCACAACTTGTGTTTGCTAACTATCTAATCACAGTATATTTGTTCTTTTATATTAATTGATTTCTCTAGGAAGAAATGTTAACACTTATTATCCGCTTTTGATTTGGATTAATATGGTACTTCTCTGCATGGTTTTGCATAAGCACCAAAATAAATACTGGGAATTCAAAATTTGCAAGAGTAGAATATTTGTCTACTATTTAACTAATGTATGTGTTGCCTTCTTTTGGATTCTTTATGTAGGTATATGAACACATAACATATGACAATCTAAAACACATAACCCTGGCCTCATTTCCTGGAATGCAAGAGCGGACTATTATAACATCTTCTTTGTCTAAGTCATTTAGTGTCACAGGTAACAGGTCAAAGCTGCATGAGCCAAACTACGCTGGACTTTTTTAGCTTTATCATCATTTCTTTAAACAATTAACTCACTGGTGATGGATCTGTCATGTATCAGGTTGGAGGGTTGGATGGGCAATTGCACCAGCTTTTCTTGCGTCTGCTATAAAAAATATTCACGTAAGAGTTACAGATTGTGCCCCAGCACCTTTTCAGGAAGCAGCGCTGAGTGCTTTGAGAAGTCCTCCTGAATACTTTGAATCACTCCGAAGTGTAAGAGATAAGAGTACATTCAATGGCACTATTCACTCCTCCCCCAGAACAATGCTATATTTCTTACTTGTCTTTTTCCTGGTGTTATTTTTAATCTATGCAGGATTATCAATCAAAAAGAGACTATATTATCAATTTGCTAGGGGGAGTAGGTTTTAAGATTGAGTTTATACCTCAGGGTTCCTTCTTCTTATTTGCTGAGCTTCCTAACAATTGCCCCCTTTCAGATGTATGTGCACTCTTTACTCTCTTCTCTAGTAGATATTAGTGTAGTAGCTATTTCAACGACCATTTAGGTAGTGATTTTCCTACAATAAACAAGTTCATTGTTCTATTGTTGCTTACTAGCAATAATGTTTTGTTGTTCGCAGATAGAATTTGTTAAGAAACTAATACTAGAAGCAGGGGTAGTGGCTGTTCCAGGACGAGGATTTTTCCATACAAAGTTATCATCAAATGAAGTTTCTAACTTAAGTTATTACTACCAGAAGAGATATATCAGGTTTGCCTTCTGCAAGAGCGATGCAACTTTAACTATGGTTGCAGAAAAACTGGGTAAGCTTTTGGATGCTAAAGGGCATCTTGTGCTACATTAAATTTTGAGAAAGAATAATGGAGTGACAGGAACAAACAACTATGATTGAGGATGGTCGAATTAATGAAGGATGATGTATTACAGATTAATTTGACTCATTGGTCAAAAGTTGAAAGATATTACAGAAGTTTTTTCCCAGCCTTAAAACCACCATGTACTTGGATCATATGAATCATAGCAAAATCAAGCAAATGCAAGACACCAAAAGATTTGAAAATATTAAATTTCAACGTCATACATGTTTTAACTTCAAGAATTACAAAATCATACATTATCAATTTAATCAACAACAATACAACTACACCATTAATTTACACAAAATTAACTTACAATCTAATTTATTCCTAATTTATAAATACTTAAATCTAATTGGCTTTCCTTATCTTAATTTTCAACAAATGTTCAAACGTTTTTCAGATGTCAATTGTTACTCCAACTATTTACTTGCATCAAAATATCTTAATTATTTTACTAATCATTAAAGATTTCTAAAATCTAGTTTCATCACCCATTTTCTCCAATTTAAAATCTCAACTTAAGAACCCTAAAATTTGATATCAAAATAACTTAGCTAATTGTAGAATTAAACGGTGTCCTTCTAGTGGAGAGCTTTGGATTATCAAGTAAATGAAGAAATCTCAATATTTAGTGTAGGTAATTAAAAAGAGTAAATAAAGTTTTGGAGAGAGTAAAAGAGAGATGAAAATCTGAAAGTTGTACAAATTAAAGGGTTAAGTGAAATTTAACCTTAAGCAGTCTTTCCTTCTCTAATACATTCCATCCTAATTAATTACTAATAATAAATTAATTTGAAAAAAAAAACAATATATTATAACTCTTATTTTTTTCTATTTTATGATTTCATTGGACTACAATAATTATATTTTGATAATATTATTACATGTATCTTTCTAGGAGATGAAATTATGATGATTTTAAATATCTATTTTTAAATATAAATTTTATATTAAAAGTGTTTATATGAATTATATAATATTCTTCTTTTCTCTAAATGCGTTGATATATTTATTGTGATTTAAAAACGTAATATTATTGATTTTTGAAGCTGAAAATATTAAAAGAAGATATAAACCTAACCTAAAAATAATATTGAAATATAATAAAAAATTTAAAAGCTAGTATTTATTATGAATAAAGAAAAAGAAATTGGATTAGAATAATCTTATTTAAAATAAATGCATGGTAAAAAATAAAATTGCTTACATTATGTATTATTATAGAATTATTCATTCTTTCATATATATATTAGTGGTGTAAGATATCTTGAATTGTCTATAATTATTTTATTATATGATGTCATTGTATTTACTTTTACCAACAAACCAGTTATCATCTTTTATATATGTTTGGATAATTCTATTACATTTGATGAATGATTTTTATACGAGGTAAATGTATCAAACTGCCTCCAATTAATAAACTCTTCTTTCCATTAATATAAACATTAAATTTTTAACGTAATAACAGCAATTGTGTTTTTTATTAATATTATATAAAAAAATGTAAAAGAGGGGATAATTATACTGGACGAAAAATCAACCCAACCCAACTATGATACGGGCTTATAGCCCAAATAAAGGAGCTGCCAGCAAATGATGAAAGTACTAAAATAACCTCAGGTAGACGGGGATAGCAAGGGAGTGGAGATTTTGGGAAGAAATGCCAAGTGAAGTAGATGTCGGTGTTGCAGAAGAACAGGGAAGACCTCTTATCAACCAAGATTTTGATTCCTCAATTCACATCCTTCATCAAAATGAAGACACTATCTCTCCTATTCCATTCAACCATACAGACACGCTATCTTTACCCTCCTCCATTTCCGTTCCTAACCAACGCCTTGCTTCTCTCGATGTCTTCCGCGGTCTAACCGTTGCGGTTCGTCCCCACTACTTCCTTCATCACTTCAATTACTTCATGTTTATTATTCCTTCGAAAACGACACTAATTCAAGACGGTTTTAATTACTTTTACTAGCTTAGCATTAATTGCTTACCATCGATGAAACAGGGCGAAGAAAATTAGCTAATAATACTATTATTTGAATATTCTTTTTCATTTTTACTGTTAGTTAGTTACTTGTATCAATCTTATGATTTCAATATCTGGAATGTAGTTGCTCCTCCTTGCATTAAAATGAATCTCTTAAATTCTGCTGCAGTTGATGATATTAGTTGACAATGTGGGAAGAGCATTCCCGTCTTTGAATCATTCACCATGGTTTGGGGTGACTCTAGCCGATTTTGTTATGCCGTTTTTTCTCTTCGTGGTTGGTGTTTCGATTGGTCTTGTATTCAAGGTACGTAATCTCCCATATTCCGTTCCTGCCTTTTTTTAATTGCCCCAGCCACTAAATAAGGATACTGTTCTATGCTGCAATTTTGTACTGTATATCACTCAATGAGTGATGCTTTGGACTTTGGACGCAGTAAAATTTTATTTATATATATTAGTGGTTTTCTTATATATAGACGTACAAATAATGAAAGAACAATAACTTTGAACGATGTTTAATTCTTGGATAACCTTTCAGAAAGTCTCTAGCAAACCCAATGCCACGAGAAAAGTTGTACTGAGGACAATTAAGCTTTTCCTTTTGGGGCTCTTACTTCAAGGTATGTTGATTTGTTTTTCTTCCATTTCATTACGCTCGCAACCAGCTGAAACTTGTCACCCAAAGTTCTCATGTATTCTTTTGTGCATCTTGTTATTCATTATTCATAATTAAATCCAGGTTTTGTGTATTTGCAGTAATTCTCTCTCTCTCTCTCTCTCTCTCTATATATATATATATATATATATATATGTATGTATGTATGTATAAGTGATGCAATTGATAGCCATTACTTTAGTGTTTCTGTCTGAAACTTATTCATAGGTGGGTATTTCCATGGGCGTGGCAAATTAACATATGGAGTTGATTTGAGCCACATACGCTGGCTTGGTGTACTTCAGGTAGCTGCAACCAGTAAATTTGTTAACCCTTAACTTATTAGGCTTTTTTCTTTTGGTTATTTCTAATTCAATAGGTCTTGTATTATTGTTGTACATATTATTTTATTTATGATTTACTTCTTGCCACTGACAATTGGCAGTATTGATGCTTTGTCAAATAACTTATCTGTTTCAACTATAGTTAACAAGTGCTTTTCACTTACTTTATAATGTCATTTCTTGAATGTAGTCAATGCTTGGTGTATTTTATTGGGAAAGTAAATACAATGTTTTCTCAGCAATGTTTTATGCTAAGGATGGTTACGAATCTGCGATAAGTAGAAGGGTCATTTAGTCATTCAAATTAGTTGTACTATTGTAGGATATAGGTATTACTGCTGAGAAAAAAGGTGACACATAAGAAAATAATCAATCACCTATTGCTTTAGTTTTATAAATGTGTTTAGAGTTTAATACATAATTTCCTTGTATGGTATGCAGAGGATATCTATTGGATATTTCTTGGCCTCAATATCAGAGATTTGGCTTGTAAACCATAATATTTTGGTTGACTCACCGGCAGCTTTTGTGAGGAAATATTCCATTCAGTGGTTAGTTTACAAATGTTTAATTCTTTCAAGGGACTGAGTTTGGCAATTAAAAGTGTCAATTTCTCTGTTGAACATCACTATAAAATATACATAAAAATGCCATGTTTCTTTGTCATTTTCTTATTACTGTTTGTATGGTAGATGATTTTTTGTTGTTGTGCTAATTCTAAATCGTCAGATATTCTGTGACCTGACTCATGAAATTATGCATATTACTTCGGGTTCTATAATGCCCTGAAGTTTTTATTTTGACATTCTCATATGAAATGGACATACTTGTCATGTGTCATGGATCTTTTTTATAAACAGTTCACTATACTGGATTTTAAGGTGAAAACTTGATTAAGATATGCTTTTTTTTTTCTTTTTATTTGCATATTCTGATTTGGTTTCAACTTTTGGTGAAAACTGGATTTTAACTCTTTGAGATGAAAATGTTCAGCCATCATTTGAAACTGACAATTCAATATAAACTACAGTTGCAACTTGCAACTGAACTTTGTTACAAAAGGTTAATGGACTAGTTGTGAATCATGAGAAGTTTTCCTTCGGATTGTTAGAAATGTATAACCTCTATATACAAAAGCCTGAACATATCTTATAAGCTTTTCAAGCTACTATTTTTGCAAAAATAAATAAATAAATAAAATTAAGTTTACTTTAATGGATCCAATATACTAGCCTCTCCGCATCTAACTGTCATAATTAAACTTCTGAGGGCAATACCTTTACTTGCCTGATGATATTCTTTGGTGCTGATTTCTTGTTGCCTTACGCAGGGTGTTTTCTATCTTACTTTGCTCAGTATACCTTTGCTTGGTCTACGGTCTCTATGTTCCGAATTGGAAATTTGAACATTCTAATTTGCTTGGGCCCATTCATCTATCAACTATTCAAAGTGTGAGGATTTTGTCACTGTTGTATTGCATACTGAAAGACATGATGAATTTTTTATTTATGATTTCTTGTGCATTTAACTTATGACTCATTGCATACAGTAGGCAAAGATCACATGTAATTTTGTTTTTTTATTGCTGATATCCTTTGTGGAATTTATGTCTGATATATAATTTATAACACCCCCCCTCCCATACATCAACCTGCCCAATTCTGGTAAATAAGCGAATCTTATAATATAGTAGGGTTTTTGATTGGGCTCTATGTTACATGTAATTTGGGTTCTTATTGCTGATAGTCAATCCTTTCCTTGTGGAAGCTGTCAACTAATAATTTATGAACCCCCTCCATTAATTTGCTGAAAAAGAAACTCTCTTATAATAGTGGAAGTATTGATTAAGCTGTAACTTGATCATTATTAATTCTCATAGATCAGAGTGCTTACAATTATTTTGTGTTTTGTTTAGAAATATAATTGCATATTTAGTGTCCCCTTTTGTTTGTTAAATAAGTTGCTTGGTTAACCAATAAGAACGTTGTTGTGAATTTTTACAACAATTATAATTTACATAAAAAGCTAAGCTATATGCTAAAGAAACCTCTTTTATGACAAATCTAACTTCTGCAGCATATACTAGAGTCTAAAATTCCATTAGAAGTTTGAGCTATTGATATATTGGCCGAGCAACTACCTTGGAAATTTCATTACACTATCAAATAGTTGTATTGGATGGCATATATGCTTCAGTTTGTACTTCCAAATGACAAAGCATCTCTTTGACTAATCCATGGCTCTTCACCTTTTTAAAATCAAACTTCAAGTTTGCATTTCATAAAATGATGAAACTCTCATAGACTAGCATCAATGCATCATGCTATTTAAAAATGATTTACTGTACTTCTCAATGGACTGAGAAAATAATAATCTGAAGAGAATATTATTCATAGACAATCCATAAATATTAGAGAATCGTAAGATACAGATGTATATTGTGTCTCGATATGATGATTTTCATTTCATTTTTCATGGATTATGATGGCTTGGTTTTCATGGTTATTATACTTTTTCAAATTATGTGTTAATTTTATTTTTATGACTCTCCCTGTCTACTGGGACAAAAAATTGGCTTGTAGTTATGTATTTTCCTTATCATGGAGAATGAACTCAACATACCATATTTGTTTTCCAGGTTCATTGTGATGTGAGGGGCAGTCTTGAACCTCCTTGTAATGCTGTGGGATTTGTTGATAGATTAATTCTTGGTGTAGATCATATGTACCAGCGTCCTGTCTACATAAGAACAGCGGTAAAGTTAAATCCTTACTCCTGTATTGAATCTACTGCCACCTCAAATTTCATCTATTTTATCTATTAAATTTCTTGGCCTTCTTTTCATTTTTAGGAGTGTAGTGTCAACTCTCCTGACTATGGACCCTTGCCTCCAGATTCACCTGGATGGTGCCTTGCACCATTTGATCCAGAGGGTATTTTGAGGTGGTGCTCCCTCCTTTTATCCTTTCTTTTATAATTAATATAGTGACATTGAAAATGACAGTTAAACCTTATAATTTGAGTCACCAATAATCGAGATATTTTATTTTTTTGAGTTTTGCAGAGTACTTAGTTTATGTTATGTTAATATTTTTACACTGTTCTCTCATATATTGGTATATTTATCCTTGAGGTTAGATTGGCATTGACAGCTTTAAAATATTATCAACGGAATTCCAGCTAATTGATTTTCTTAAATCTTCCAGTTCACTGATGGCTGCGATTACTTGTTTCATGGGATTGCAATATGGGCACATAATTGTACTTTTGCAGGTTGTGATTATGATTCCTTTATGATGCCGTAGGTGGAAGATTTAAATTTGTCCCTTGGATATGTATATTTTTTATGATTCAACTGTTCTCTTGTCCATTCAGGATCACAAGAAGAGGGTACTTCTTTGGTCTGTGTTTTCCTTCGCTCTATTGTTAGTAGGATACATTCTGGAGATTTTAGGTACTATTGTAATTATAAATTTCGTAAGATCAAAAGGTTCTATTCTCTAACAACAGAATAGTTTTTCAGGAATTCCTTTATCAAAAGCACTGTACACATTAAGCTACATGTGCATAACTGCAGGGGCATCAGGCTTAGTCTTAACTGCTATCTATTACATTGTAAGTTCATCCTTGTGTCTAAAGTAGAAATAGTTTATATCCCATGGAAAGAAGAGATTATAGACAGATGAACAAAAGGTGGTAAGCAAGTACTTCATGCGGTTAATCTCCTAGTCCTAATGGACAAATATACATGTGCTTTGGGGGCCATTGTTTGGGATCACCCATATAGCCCTCAATACCTTATCTGGTACACTTGTTGAGCCTATAAGCAGCCACCCACCACCACATTTGTTAACCCAATTGAACACTGCAAAAAAAAAAAAAAAAGTACTGACATTCTGTTCTTAATAGCTGACTGTAATCGCTGGCAAATGTTTAAAAACCTGCAACTTCATCAATACATATTTTCTTGCAGGTTGACATAGAACATCGCAGAAAACCTACAATTTTACTGCAATGGATGGGAATGAATGCTCTTGTTGTATATGCATTGGCAGCTTCTGACATTTTCCCAGCAGTTATCCAGGGTTTCTATTGGCATTCTCCTGAAAATAATTTGGTAATGTTTGTTTCCCAGATATTCTTTGAATATCTCCTCTTTTATTATAAGTTATATTAGCTAGAACTTGTTTTTCCTATGAAGTTTAAACTTTTACCAATACGAGTTAACATTCCCCACCCTAGATTTCTGTAAATTCCTCATTAGAATTATAATTAAACTGCTATTGCCCTGTAAAGTGGCATTTGCCCA
Organism: Macrotyloma uniflorum; assembly: GCA_016859785.1. Taxonomy (NCBI): domain Eukaryota; kingdom Viridiplantae; phylum Streptophyta; class Magnoliopsida; order Fabales; family Fabaceae; genus Macrotyloma; species Macrotyloma uniflorum. The sequence continues at coordinate 2,295,391 of BDMB01000022.1, read as the reverse complement.
AATACTAACTCAATTGTTTGCCTTCTTTGTTTGTGGAGGATATGTAGATTATAATTGTTTGTGTACGTGGAGATTTTGGAATGATAAATTGCTTCACACTTGCTTTGTACCAAAAGAAATGTGACAATGCTGAAAGTATAGTGCAACCCATATACATAGCTCTTCACATATTTTGGCCACTGCAAGTGCAATGATTGAAAGTATTTTTCGCCCTATACTGAAGCAAAAAGTAAAGTAAAAACTATTTAACTCCATTTTCATAGACGAACAAATATAGCCATGGTTTGTTTTCATAGGGCGAGAATTGTGAAAACTACTTTTTCCTAGCATTCCTTAATTTGCAGCAACTGCATTTTTTGGTGGAGGTATGCCATTGCAAAGACCTTTTCATACTTAATTAGTAAATTTGGTAATTTAATATGCAGGTTGACGCCAGCGAAGCTTTTATGCAGGCCATAGTTCATTCCAAAAAGTGGGGTACAATGGCCTTTGTAATGGTTGAGATTTTATTCTGGGGTATTTTTGCTGGTTTCCTCCACAAGAAAGGGATATATATAAAACTGTAATGGATGATGCAATCACGCAAAAGGCAATGAGGTGTACATATCTATGTTCCTTGTATATATCTTCCATTAGAAACCAACCATGCTTTTTCAGTAAATACGTATCTTGTTTGTTATATTTGTTGATTCTCTTATGACCAGCCAAAGTTGTCTTTTTCAACTTCAACTTCAGAATATCTGAAAGGCATTTCCACTGTGTATTGAAAATCTTAAGGCGAGTAAAATTCAGCGTCGGATTGAATTAATGCTTAAATAATGAGAGCTTTGGGATGTAAGCCCACCAATATGATTAAGTTCCTTTTCGTTACAGCTATTTGCCATTACTAGGGGAGTTAACGTGCAGGTGACGTGGGGTTACCTTCGGGTGGTTACAAGTTCATAAAAATAAATCCAAGTGTTATTGTGCTTAGATTTTTCATTAATGAATCCAAAGTGAGTTTCTAAGTTGTACGAAAATGACACGCAGTTGAGATAACTCTGTTTCTTCATCAAGCAAACTGTTTCTCTTTAAATCTGACCATGGAGTTGATATAACACTTTTTCTTCATCAAGCAAACTATTTTTCACTTTGAAACTTACCATGAGTTGATATAACACTTTTTCTTCATCAAGCAAACTGTTTCTCACTTTGAATCTTACCATGGAGTTGATATAACACTTTCTTCTTCAAGCAAATTGTTTCTCACTTTGAATATTACAATTCGCTTTATCTGAAAAATGTGTTAAAGATAAAGACAGGACAATAAAGTCTGTGAATAGGAGGAATTATTCTCTAATAGACAAGAGATTAAGATTGTGCTTGGTAGAAGAGAATTTGAGGGGAAATAGGGAAGAAAGCGAAAATAGAGGAGGGCTGAAAATGAAGTATGTTCGAAAGAATAAAAAATAGGAAATAAATAAAAAAAGGTGTGAATTTTATTATTAAAATTTGTGCGATGAATAATAAGAGGTTGTGTGTGTTGAGGCGTCTTTTCAGTTAAAAACCACAATAAATTGTTTGACTATGAATAAGTGTAATTGGTGGCTTAAAATTGTATGAAAAATGTTTAAAATAACAATTGATTATTATAGAATACAAATGATTTTAATAATAGATCATTTTTTTTTCTATTTCTCTATTTATCTTAAACCTAACATTTATTAAAACTCACCATATTTTATGAAAGTTTGCTTACACTTTTAAAGAAGAAACACTTTTTTTTTTATGAGTTGAAGTGCTGAAGGAAAAAAATGGTGAAGAAACCTTCAATGAGATGGTTGAAACAGCTGCAACACTAATAGGATGACAATTACATTTATCATTTATTATTCTACATAGTTTATTTTTAGCTAATCCTCTATTCATACCACAAGAGTAGTCTTTCTTAGTATAATTACTAGCAAAAATCTAACTTTTATGCTTTCATTGATGTCCTCCAATGCTTCCTAAGCCTATCACAAAAGAGATAAATAATGCTCTCCAAACCATTTAAGATCATCTCTCAACACTACAAGCCCATATAAAATCTCAATACCTTTGTCAATGACATAATGTTAAACATGAAGCTTTACATTCATCCATGGTAATATTGATGGGATAGGTTTATAATCTCTCCAATCCAACTCAATTTACCTTTAACTGTTCTCCTAACCCAATCCCCCTTTCATTCTTCCTCAGGATTGCAACATCACCCTCCACTACCTTTAATGGCACTACTTCCAATATACCTCAGCTCACTACTACTTTGGTCAATCCATTTCCACCATTATCACTATGACAACTCAAGTCAACCATACTCTCAACAACACACTCCCTCCAGAGCCTCTATTGTTCATCATCCAAAACTGTAACTATCCATATTTGAAGCCCTATAATCTAAAGATTGATTATTTCTCATTATACCAAGTTTCTTCTGAACACCAACTTTCTATGGTAATCTTTTTATATGAAAGTTGATGCCCTTAACTGGTTGAAGTGAATACATAAAAAAATAGTCTATTTTATAATTTTCTTTTACTGGTCCGTTTGAGTGTTATTTTGACCCATTTATGTATGAAAATCACTAAGTTATTTTAAAAAGTTATTTATACTTTTGAATACATTTCATTAAACTAGTTTAATTTAAGGCTCTTTTGAATCATATTATACATCACTTACACCTCCAAAGTAAAAAAGAAAAAACACATTAAAAGAAATAAACAAAAGCAATCCAATCTTGTCTTGCTGTTCTCTGTGCACTACAAAATTAAGTGGGAAACTTTCCGCAAAAAAGTAGCTTGTTCATACTTGTTAAGAGCCTAATATGGTATATATTGTTCCTTCTAATCGAAGTCAAGATATAGAATAGTAAGTATTACTTCTCTCTCTTTTGCATCTTTAACACTGGCTTTGTCGTTCCCAAAAGTAAATAAACTCATCAAAGAAATAATTGTTAATGCTTGTTTGGACATGTCTCCAATAGTTTTGTTTCTGGTTTCTCATTTTCCTATATATATATATATATATATATATATAATAGGTAGTATCATCTATCAGCTCTTCAAAAGTTCCACTCCTTCCTGTTTTGCATTATTCAGAAAACAGAAAAAATGTCTACTGAGAAAGACACTGCTAGTACTTCAGACAACACTGTTCAACCATCATCGAGTGCAAACAATCCTGAAAAATGGCACTTCGGAAGAGCACTGGCATATAGAGCAGTTTATGGTTTTAAAGGTTCCAATCACAGAAATGGTAGAGGTAATGCTGCCAAGATATCACCAAGCAGGCTCAGCAAGGTCTCAGTGGCTACCGGTAATACACAAGATAATTAAATAGCTTGAAAATATGTAGGCTTCTATATATGTGTAACCTACTTCTAGAATGGATTATGATTTTTAGTGTTCTCTATGTTCCATTTTATATGTAGATTGTAGAACAGAAGTTGTAACTTTATGCATTATGATTACTGATATCTTGTTGAACATGCATAGCTGAAATATATCGTTCACATTATGGTGTTAAAGTAATCAAATAAAACCATATTGTTCGCTTTTGCTTTGCAGCACAACCAAGTACTGAATAAATGCAAGTTCAGTTTTTTGAAGGTCATTGGTCCTAATGAGGAAAATGTCACATTCTGTTAACTTGTAATAGACAGTGTTTAATAACTGATTATGAATTCCATCAAATTGAAACTTCTGATCACTGCATCACAGAATAAATTACTTGATATTTAAGTCGTGAGACCACTAATCTTTTAGATTGGATTTTCTTTATATGTTTAAGTCTTAAAGTTACTCATCTTTTAAATTGGACATAATTTCATACATGTCATTCTAAACTATAATCTAGTAATCTTCCATAAGATTTGTTGAATTGAAGAGTTGAGATTTATTCAAATTCCATTTCAATGGAGCTTTACTAAAACTGAAATGAGCATAGGATTGTTATGAAGGGTCCTTTGTTTCTGATATCTCACATATACTTCATTAGTTCATTCTCACTTCCTTTAAGCTTTATTAGTATTAATAACATGGTGTTCATCACATTGTATTAGTTAATTAAATCGAAATTATGGAATGAAATGTATGAATCATCTCATCTTCTCAATCTCAAGAAAAAAAAGTGTCTTCATGCTACTAAATGAAATTCGTGTTTTACTTTGGGTCAGAAACTAAATGAAAATCCCAAAGTGGGCCTCTACCTTCTGACATAAATTTTACTGAAAGGTCTTGCTACTGCTTCATCATATGTGTCAGTATCCAAGTTGGGCTTTTATACAATTACTGAGATTTAAATGGGCCACATTCACTATCAGTGATCATGCATGTGCATTCTGAAGCAATCTACTCGAGGTGTTAGAGAAATGAAATTGAACACTTGATATATAGGCATTGTTTCATATTTAAGTTGTTAATATTTAATAGATAAAACTGAATGGAAAAATTTATTAATTTGAATATGTTTTAACTCTATGTAAATATGATTTCGATTTTAATTTTTGAAAAAAAAAATTGTTATTTATAGATTTAACACATTTTTTAAGTATTTTTATTTTATTTTATCATTAACTATAGTTAATTTAGTGTTAAAATAAAAATATTAATTAAGATGATTAAGTTAATAAAATATTTCAAATTAAGATTATTTAATCATTTTAAAGGACATAATTAATTAAACAATATATTTGTTATTTCATATAAATAAGATAATTATATATTATTTATTGTTAATGTGATGTGGAGATTGATTTTTATTGTATTTGATAAATATTTTTATCCAATAATTTTTTTTTAATATTGTATTTAAGAAAAATACTTATTCTCTTAAATTTTATTTTTTAAGTATTGTGGTTAGTCAATTTGCTTTTGAGTTATATTTTTGAAATAAAATATATTTTAAAAATATTTAACAAAATTGGTGTCCTTAAGTAATCCTAATAACATTTCTATAAATTTTTATTTTATTTCAAAAAAAAATGTGAATAACTTAAAAAATATTATAAACTTGTTAATAAGTTCAATTATTTATAGTTATTAGGTTTCATTTTACATCTATAATAAATATAGTAAATCATGTCATAAAGTTGTACATTCGAGGAAAAAAATGATTTCAAGATTATTTATTATTTTAATATAGATAGGATAGAATCAAAATTTTATTTTATTAAAAAAATAAAATATAATTACCCAATATTAAAATTAAATATCTTGTTGCAATTACAACTACAAATAAAATTATATAAATATCCTTTAATATATAGATATAGACATTAAAAAAACTAAGTTTATTAACAATAATGAAATCATTATTTATATTATATCTCGTACAAGTCTTTTATAAATCTAAATATACATATATAGTTATTTTATAAGAAAGATTTTTTTTAAATAAATATTAACTTTATAATTGGTAATAAACCATTAATAGATATACTTAAAAAAATATGAAAAGAGATTTTTTTTTTCTTTCAAATAGTATATAAGGTATATGTTTTTTCTTGTTTCATTATTTTCAATGGTAGTGTACTCAGTGAAATATTGAAATAAGAGTCATTTGACCTTCTTAAAGGATTAAGGTTTTAAAATAAGAAAAATTGAAATTAAAATTTATAGGGATGATAATCGATTTTTTTACAAATTGGTGGTAATTTCTTTTTTGTATTATGAATTTAAGTAGAAATGTGAAAAATTACCAAAATAAAAAATTTGTGCAACAAAACACAAAATTACTAAAAATAAGTTGTGTTGAGGACTTCCATGTTGGTCAACTAGTTACCAAAGTCGTACGTAACACAATTTTAAATTTGTGTTTGATAACATAATTTTATTATTTTTTTAAATTATTTGTGATGAAGTCGTGTTAAGTTACACAACTTTACATTTTTTTTTTTTATAAATTTGTATTTGATAGTATGATTTTTTTCAATGAATTCATATTATATTGTACAATTTTATATAATTTATTTGTTTAATTTTTAAAAATTTAGTTAAGTTAAGGATTTTTTCATAAATATGTAAACAATATAATAAATACATTTAAAGTGGGATTAAAATAATTAAAAAAAATAAAATAAATTTATTAAAATTAAAAAAAAAATACAAATTAATTTAAATATATAGATAAAAACGGTTCAACTTGATTATAATTATTGTTGATTGACAACAATGTATTAATAGTTAATATAATTTGATGAGTTAAATAAGGTATATGAATGTATTTATGAAGATAGATACGTTTATTTTAATGATTCAACTTGATCCTGAAAATGGAATGTTTGGAATCACATTACATTCTAGTAAGAAGTTTTTTCTTGTTAAGGATTAAAAAATTTGCAAGAGTTTAATTTGTTTGGTGTATAAACTCCTTTTATTTCAAAAGTTTTCATTTAATTTATTTATTTAATTTTTTAGGGTTTAGTTAAGTATTTATTGTTTTATGAATACATAGACAACATAATAATATATTTAAAGTGAAATTACAAAAAAATATAAAAATATATATGAAAATAAAGTATATTTATTGAAATTGAAAAAAGAGAAATACAAATTAATTAAAACACAGATAAAAACTCATAAAACACGTAAATAAAAGAGAAGATTGAAATTGATATATTATATCTTTAATATTGTAAATTTTGTTTTGTTATGTAAAGATTGTTTTTTGCATCTCATTAACTTTCTTCAAATGTTGCATAGTAGATATCTCTAATTTCAATAAACAAATTAATTTTTTCCCATGTTTGAGCATATACACTTTAAGTATTGTTTGAGATTTTTCTATAGTATGATCATTTGTTGCACATCAGAATCAATTTTGATTTCTATAAAGTCATGAAAAAATTTGTTATTGATAATTTGTATCGGTCATTTATAATTAATTTTTGTTATCTGTTTGTGATCTCCATAATCTAATATTTCACTAAATTTATGAAATAGTTCACTAAAAACTAATTATGTTTAATTATCATCTTCTTAAGGTAAAAACTTGTATAATGTAAAAAACATATGGAAATTTCTTAATGGGAATATGTTGAAGAGAACTAATAACAACCTACTTTGCACCTTTTCTACACGTGAACAATACCCTACTTTGCCTTCAAACACTTTTTATATTGTGCTTTCAAATCTTCCCAATCAACTTATAGGCAATAGCTTCACGAGTTGGCTTTGAATTCATTCACAGGCTCCACTCATTCAAATTTCAAGCCACATTCATATATTCCCATGTCAGAAACTTTGTAGATTTACGTAACTTGTGTTACATTGCACGATTTGACCATGCCAAAGAGTCTGGTGCATCACGGGAGTTGTCTTTCATGGAAATACACAGTGTTAAATCAGCTTATTCTATTATGCAGAATAAGATACAAGGAGATTTTGAAAACTTTTTTATTGAGTTTTGGAAGATTAAAGTTATTCCTAAAGCATTACATTTGATGTGGAGAGCAACATTAGAAGGAATAGCTACGAGGGATAAATTGAGGGTAGGGGGATGCAGGTAGCTGTGACCAGTTGCAGGTGGTTGTGACCAGTTGCAGGTGGCTGTGACCAGTTGCAGGTTATGTGGTGTGGAGGAGAAATCCATCACACACTTATTTTTGGAATGCAGAATAGCTAATGTGATGTGGAATAAATGCTATACGTGGTTTGACATAAGTACTTGTAGAACTAAAACTTCCAAACAACATTTGTTACAACATTACATTCACTTCCAAAATAAGAAGGTAAACATGTAAACATATATTGGAAAGTGGTGTAGGTTGGGGTAGTATAGAGTTTGTGGAAGCATAGGAATGATACGTTGTTTCATAATAAGAAGGTAGATGCAGAATAAATTTTCTTTCTCACTCAATTGAACTCCTGTTTGTGGGTCAAGTCTAAGGTTTCAATGACTGTAGGATCTTTTCCAAAATGGTGTATGGATCTCCTTATGTGTTGGATAATCAACTTGGTGATTATCTGTTAACCAATCTAATTTTCAGTAGGGGGAGGGATAATTATTTAGTTAATTATTTAACTTTTTACACATTTTTGTTCAATTATATTTTGTAATTGTTTTTAGTACTTCGTGTCAATTGTTATTAATATATTTGTCATTACAGATTTAAAAAAAACGAGAATTATCTTTCAACACATTTTATGAGTGAGATGCCACACATGAAATTGTGTTTGATAACACGATTTCAGCATAATATTGAAGAAAAAAAATCATAAAATGACAAAAAATTAATTAATGAATTTTAATATGAAAATGCAAAAATTTGTGTAATGATATAATATAATAAACTAAAATAATTCAAATAAAAAATAAATTATCTAAAATCATGCAACTTATTACAAATTCATTAGAAAAAATAAATCTGTTACGAAACACAAATTTTTATAAAAAAAAAAAAAAGGAAAGTTATATTACTTCATCGCAAATAATTTTAAAAAAAAAATAATAAAATGGTATTACGTAACTAACCAACATAAAAGTTGTGCTATATAATATTATTTGTTCTTAATAATTTGGTACTTTGTTCTAATTTTTCCATTTTCACCAAAATTATTAATATATGAAAAAAAAATCACTAACTCGAAAAAAAATCAATAATAAACTAATAATATAAATATAAATAAATAATAAAAAATTATTATATTTATATTTTAAAAATATATAATAGAATGATATAAAATAATATTACTGATTAATTTAACTAAAGTTGATGATTAAAATGAATATAAAATGTGTAAATATGTGAGGTTGTAGAGCGAAAAGTACAAATAAGTTATTCACACTCTAAACAACTTATTATATATGCACTTTTCATAAAAAAATAAATATAATAAAGTTATTAAAAAATACAGAATCATACTTAACGTAACTAAAAATTACTGATTAAGATATGAACATATTAATTAAAAATTCAATCAAAACAAGTTATTCTAAAAGACAAAAAGAAATATTGTCAAACAAATATACTAGCAAATAACTAAATATCCGAATCTACACAATACTTTAAACAAAAACAAAAATGAAAGAAGTAGTGAAGCGCAAAAACTCATGAGAATATATCAAAATTGAATTTATATTGAAAACGTAGCTAGAAGAAACAAATAGTTATCACATTTAACTTGACTCTTCTCCCTAACATGACAAAAGGTCATATAAAGTAACCACCACATAGTTCCTTCTTCATTCGATGATTTTCATAGCCAGCTGAAAACTCATCTTTGTCAACCTTCCTTCAAGTATCAACAATATTTTTTTAAAAGTGCAACAATTTATATATATGTATTATTTTTTTTAAATCATATATATA
>BDMB01000022.1:2094458-2285860 GCA_016859785.1 Macrotyloma uniflorum | reverse complement strand
GAAGAGAGGGTCGTCACACAAGATAGGTTGAAGTGGCTCATAACCCTAATGATCTCATGCTCATTTCATGGTAATGACGATCAACCACATCAAAGCGTTGCAACCTCATTTGGTGGTAAAACTGAGCAATGAACTCTTCAGCCTTCGCATCAATCATCTCATCCCCTTCTCCATCATTATCATCATCATCATCATTATTCTTTTCTTTCACACCCTCTTTCTCGTTCTCCTCCTCCTTCACACCCTCTTTCTCGTTCTCCTCCTCCTTCACACCCTCTTTCTCGTTCTCCTCCTCCTTCACATCTTCTTTCTCGTTCTCCTCCTGCTGCACCATTTCGTTCAGCCCAACGGCCGAGGCATAACGGCTGCTAACGGGAGACGGCGAGCTTGTAATGTCCGAAGCAGAATCAAACACATCATCGCCGGGATCAACGCCGTTCGCAAACGGCGTTGAGGTGATCATCGTTTTAGATTGAGGAATTTTTTCATTATTATCATCCAGTGGAGATTGGCTGGTTTGCAGGTGCAGTGGTCTTATGGACCCCACGATCTTTCTCCACACGCTCTTGGACTCGTCTTCCACAATAAGTTTCGGTTTTCGGGAACGCCCTCGCAGCATGAAAAGGGCCACCTTAAAAATGTTCTTGGACCCCTTTCGATTCTTGCGGGAAGAACGAGTGACTTTTTCCTTAGGTTCTTCGTGTGGGGTAATTGCTGTTTGGTCAATGTTAACGATCATAGAGTTTCCAGCTTCTGGCTCCATTATGTGTGGCTCCATTATGTGTTGGGAGATGGAGCGAGAAAGAGGTATGAACTGATAATTATAATCAACAAGATCTTTCACCCTGCTACTAGCAGGGGAAAAACAGTTGTGTAAAATCACGGAAGGAGAAAAGTTTAAATATATAAACTAATGATTAATAATATTTAAGGAGAATTGTACATGGAAGTTAAGGAAGGGAGGGAGCGAAGACAGCGCAGCAATATTGTCCTTACATAATTGTGTAATAAAGAACCATGGCATGGTGGCACGTTAGATTATGTGGGGACATTATTGTTTCGGGAATTCTAATGTGGGATGGTAGAACACCAGAGAAGGAAGGTTCATGTGTGGCGGTTTTTGAGGCAAAGAATCCGCATTAAAAGGTGTCTGTTTCGGGACAACATAAGTTGAATTGGTCCTCTCTAGTTGAACAAAGAAAACCATTTCTCTATCAAACAACCAATACAACTTATACAGTTGCAACAAATGAAACCGTAGAAAAACAAAATTATGAGAAATAAGATGTATCAATTTTAGTGTAATACATTTTTCCATTTAAAAAAAGAATAAATTAAATATTAAGTAGAGTAGGTTTTTAAAAAATAAAAGAAGATAAATAATAGATTTTTTATTATTAATTATGAATAGTCTGTTGATCAAATATAGGAATAAATTGAAAAATGTTAAAACTTTAATTTCGAGAAAAAAAAAATTACTTAGTTAAATTATCTTTATTTATATGGTGTATCGAAATTTAAAAGTAAAATTGAAATTAGGATTGGTTAAGATTAAAATAATATTAAAATTTAGTTTATATAAATAATATTATTTTAATTTAGTCAGGTATATCATCATTTAAAATTTAAGTTAAATTTACTTGAAACTAGTTTAACTAATAATACTTAACAAAAAGTAGAAAGATACTAAAAAAATTATTTTCTAGGATAAAATTTATAAATAATACTTAAAATTAGTAAAAAATATAATTTTTTTTTTATAAATTTTTTACTATCATAAATTTGTAATTAAAAAATTAGTAAGAAATTATTTTTAAAAAAATTTATGGGAAATTTTCAATAATGAAAATTAAAAAAAAAATGTAAAAAATTTTTTAATCACAAATAAATTTACGAAATTTTTTATAAAATTAAATATATATATATATATATAATATTTAATAAATAATTAATTTTTAAAAAAAAATTCATAAAAAATATTTTATGAATAATTAGAGTTATAAAAAATATAAAGTAAATTATTTAATATAGGAGTTGATAAATAAGAGAAAAGCTCTTAAAAATTAAAAACACTCTTTCCAAAGCTATATAGAGATGGATAAACAAAACAATATTCTCCATAACGCTAAATGCATTTGTCAGGACAATTCCTTTAATACATAAAAGTAAGTTCTTTTGCTGCAGTATCAGCAGGATTTTTATTCAATAATATGTGTACAACTTTTTTTAATCAACTTACTATATTGTATATTTGGTATTTTTTTTATTGCTATTATATTCCTTTGAATCCCAAATGTAAATACAATAAATTTAATATTTTTCTTTGTTCTTTATTTGTGAAATTTTTTTATTAAGAGAAAATGTGAATCCTAAAGCATTACTTAAGATGTCATTATCTCTCTTATCATGATGACCTCCATAATTTTTTTAGCAAGTTCACAATTCTTACTTTCCTGAGTATGACGAACTCGGTCATTTAACAAAACTAGCGACCTCTCTCATCTACGAACTTTGCTTTCTTTTAAGATTAATGGCCTCCTTTCATTGAAGTGACCTAACAATTTTCTTTAGTAATGTAATTTCTAAATGCATGTCTTTGTATTCACTCCTTATCCCTTTTGGAGGTTTTTATTATGACTTCTTTATTTTCCCTCTTTTAGTAGCATTGTTCCTTTTTGTGCTTTAGGTGTGTCAGTTTGCCCAAATTTGCTGTAGGTGTATGTTGTGTTTTTTATTCAATTTAAAAGAACAATATACATGATTATGTATTTTTAAACTTGTTGCATATTTAATAGGAGCTCTTGATATTCAATATTTGAATAATTGCTGATTACATAACATGATGATTCTTATGTTAAAAATAAATATTTATTTTTAACATTTTATGGTAAACAAATTGAGAACTTGTAATAGTTTCAATACTTTCAACACTTTCCAATTTAGTTTTGTTTAGGTTCTACATAACAAGTAGTCGAAATAATCATGAAAGTAAGCTTTTTCAAGAAGTTATATAGATGCAAAATGATTATTCATAATTTATAGAAGATAGTTTGATTGTTCAATGAAGATTTAGTCTCTATTTGTTGTTTTATTGGGAAGTAATTATTCGATTTATTATGTTTTGGATTTGATTTTTAGGTAATGAAGCCCAAATTATGTTTTGCTATATTATGTTATAATAGTTGATTGAATTTGTAAATATTGTTATTGTGATTTAATCTCATTGTTGAAGAAATGGTTGGCAATTTCATATATAAGGAGAATTGTGTAGGTTTTGTGTTATAAGATCATTAAAGAACTATAGTAACCCTATATGCTACTATCACATTCGTTGTAAGATTCAGACAACAAGCACTTTTACGAACAAGGGAAGAAAGTTTTTTGGTTATGAAAAATATAATGGAAGCCTTTATTATTGTAAGTACTTTTGTTGGTGTGATTGTTTGAGTGTAGTTAATGACAATAATGAAAGAATTGAATATTTTTCAGCCAAAATATCAATGATGGTAAGTTTAGTGGATCAAGTCGAAGAGATGAGTATTGAATTGAATGTATTGTCTAAGAAAGTTGAAATTATGAATGAAAAATTGTTGTAACTGAGTTTTGTCATTCAGCCAACTTTGCATGGAAGAAAAATTATATATTACTATTTTGTTTGTAGTTTGTTTTATGTATCGTTTTATGGACCAATTATTGATTTTTATGTTAACATTGCATTGGTGTTGCGTTCATAGTTCAAGTTAATTTCGATTTTTTTTTTTTATGTATCGTTTTATGGACCAATTATTGATTTTCAGCCCATCTTAATATGTTTCGATTTTTTAATTTGACTAGTGTGTTGTTTTCATGGACCAAAACATGACCTCCAACCCATATTAACTTGTTGAATAATTGGGCCAATATGTATGTTTGTTTGTAGCAATTGATGTTGCATTCTTGGGTATTACAATATGTGTTTGCCTAATATCTTATTCAGTATATTAGACTTTGTAAAATTTAAAAATATTCCCACAGTTTGAGGATTAAGAGTTATTAACTACTATAAAATAATATTTTTTTACAAAAGGGAACATACAAGTTTGTATTAAATAATTTGAATTCCATAAACTTTAAAAACGAACTTATAATAAGTATATAACATGAAAATAAATTATAAAATAAGGTAGTAACTATTTTAATTTAAATACAAATAAAACATGAGAGTTTCCTCTTCTAGAATCATTCCAGGAGGGAATTGGAGAATTTTAACTAAACGTGTTTAGAAGGTGTTGTTTGTCCATTTTCTATAATTCTGATGTCGTTGTTGATAAACATTATGTCATTATTACAACCATCAATCTATAACAAAATATGTGTTTCTTTGTCCATGATGTAATCTATTAGAGAATTTAGAAAATCTAACCTATTTGAATTCATAAATATCTTTTTCATATCAAATATATTTTTTCTTTTTTTGAGTTGTTTTTTATGATTTTCCTGTCTTTGATTTTTTTTTTCTTTTGCAATGTCTTTCTTTTTTAGGTTTGTTTTATTTTATTTTTAAATATACAATGTTGGTTTTTTCAGAAAGTGTTAAAATAACCATTCAAATTTATAATTACCCCAAATTTTAAAATCTTTCATTTAAAATAATTCAAATCAAATTATTTATTAAATACTATTATGTCCTAAAAATAAAATAAAAAAGAAAATTAATTTTAATATCTCTAAACATAATTCTCATAAATTTAATATAATTATAATTTAATAATTATCATATTAAATATATTTATATTAAATTATTTTATAAATTGAGTCATTAAATTAAAATAATTTAATCGTATATATTTCATCCATCTTTATACATTTTCCAAAGTTAGAGTAAGTAATTATGTGCCGTGTTGATGTTAATTGTATAATAATTTATTTTGTTCTGCAATATATTTTTCATAACATTATAAGCTAGAATAATGTTACCAATTTTTTCACATGAATAAACAAACCAGTGTAAATTGTATACAAAGAATAACCCTGGCAAAAGTTTGTCAAATTTGATTGTGCATCCATTATATGAAAGTAGGTCTGTTTCTTTTTGTCTCCATTCCATTATTGTTAGGTTCCTTATTTGCATAAAACTATTTCAGTGAAACATGTTTGTATACCGACAAATATTAACCTAGAAGTTTGTCATAAGCAAATCCCTCTAAAAAGACCTTCATTTGAGAAATAAGGGTGTTAGAGAATGTTGGTGTTGTAACACAGAAGGATTTCACAAAACCAATACAAGGCTTCACCAAATAAATTTTTTGGATAGTTTGTTTCCATATATATAAACCCGCGGAAGGATACTATAAGTCACAAATATAAGTTGTGGTCATTGATGAAGAATGGAATTTATAGGGAATGTCTTGCAAAATCATTTTGAATAGGTTCTTGCACATTTAGTGTCTAAGATTACCAGAGATCTTCTCCCTAGTCCATTTTTGTAATGATAGTGATTAAATGTTGGGTTACTCACAATTTGAAACCATTCTTTACCATTAGTTTATTTTAAAATTTCTTTATGGGTAAATTACACAGTATCATCATCTATATCTCATATAAAAGACTTATCGAAATGAATTTATATAAAACAGTATAAGAAAATGTAGATCTATGAGAAAGAGTTCATAAATATTTAAAAACCTTATCGAAATCGCCTTAGTGAAAAGAATACTTTGAAATCCTATAAATATGTTCGCAAAATCACAAAGATTACATGTTCTAACTGTGAACAAACGAATTGACTAAAACAGTGTAAGAAAATTAAGATCCATAAAAAAGAATTCATAAAGATTTGAAAATCTTACCACTAATTGTTTTATTATCTACTCAAACCACACCTGTAATCAAAAGAATGTTTTGAAATCCTAAATCAGTGAAATAAAAAATAGATCCATAAAAGAAAAAACTAAAACAGAATAGTTAAACATGGAGGAGGTGATAAAGTTTGAAACTTTTGATTGTGTATCATGGTGGAACAAGTCAACGTATGCATTCTGAACAAGATAGAAATAAAAGGAGTAAAAAATATATTTGTGATAAATTTATTAAAACAAAAAGTGCATTATAAAGGAACCCAAATATGAAAATCTATTTATTAAGATTTAAAGAAAAAATGCATATGAAAATCTATTTATTAAGATTCAAAGAAAAATGTATAAACAATATAGAGAAAGCATATCAAGAAATGCACGAAAGATGAATCCTAATTACACTATATTAGGGTTTAGTGTTAGAATATTAAAACAAAAACAAATATATTATAATAAGACATGGTTCTCTAGAAAAACTTGTTATTTTATTCTTTAGCCTCTCTTTCTTAAATAGGTAACAGAACATATCTTTTACATTAATACGATAGATTTTTCGAAATATATAATTAAAAGATTCTTAACAGCTAGTCTATAAAAGATAATAAAATATATTCATCATTAACATCCCCCTCAAATTGATGCTGGTAAGTCAACCAGTAACAATTTGCTAACAAGAAACTAATGGCATTGGCGTCAAGAGAACCGTCAAAGGGAACCACCAACGGGAACCACCAAAGAGAACTACCAAAAGGAATCCCCAAAGAGAACCATAGAAAGGAACCATAGAAAGGAATCATAGAAAGGAATCACAGAAATGAACCATAGAAAGGAACCACAGAAATGAACCATAGAAAGGAACCATAGAAAGGAACCATAGAAAGGAACCACAGAAAGAAACTCCCAAAGGAAACTACTAAAAGAAACCCCTAAAGGAAACCACCAAAAAGAACCACCAAAGGGAACCACAAAAAAAAAAAACCCCAAAGGGAACCACCAAAAGAGAACTACCAAAAGGAAACTCCAAAGGGAACTATCAAAAGAAACCCATAAAGGGAACTACCAAAAAGAACTCCCAAAGGAAATCACTAAAAGAGAACTACCAAATTGCACAGCGGAACAAAACTTTTAAGTTGAATGACAAATAGTGTCAAAACAAATTTTATTATTGTCTTACACAACTCTAATCACAAACCTGGCTCTAGATACCATGTTAAAATATTAAGAAAAAAACAAGCATATTATAATAAGACATGATTCTGGCTCTAGATACCATATTAGAATATTAAGAAAAAAATAAGCATATTATAATAAGACATGATTCTCTAGAAAAACTTGTTATTTTATTCTTTAGTCTTCTTTTCTTAAATAGGTGGTAGAGCATATCTTTTACATTAATACGATAGATTTTTCGAAATATTTAATTAAAAGATTCTTAACCGCTAACTAGTTTATAAAAGATAATAAAATATATTCATTTAGAGAAGAAAAAAAAATGTATAAAGTAGCTTGAAAAAAAGCATGAAAAAAAAGCATGTATATAAAGCAAGGAAAACGAAAGAATAGAGTGAGATAATAAAATGAAAGGATGAAGACGCGTGAGAGAGTAATATACGAGTAATATATGAGTATAATAGAAAAATAAGATATTATAATAATAATATATATCAGTTTTTGTTTATTTATATTAGTTTTAAATAAAGTTTAAATAATATAATATTTTTTATTAATTTTAAAATTATATGGTGTTGACATATAGAAAAACTTATTATTTATATTACCTCCAATTATATATATTATATATTATATAGAATTAAATTTTCCATTGTATATTACAATTTTCTAATATGCTCATAGCTGTACGTCTCGTTGACTTCTCCATGTCAACATTTGCTATTTGCATTATTGCCAATTACTTCTCTTTCTTCTTTAGGAGTACGAAATCATCTAAACTTATGTTAGTTACACATACAAAAACAACATAAGTTTATCGTCACATTTTCTCTTTAATAATAATTAATAACTTTAAAAGGGCCAAATTAATGAAAATGTTGGAGAGAAAACAATATGCAGTAGGTAAACAAATGAATTGGGCGAGCGCAATGGAACAGAAAGTTCCTAGATTTCAACGCAAAACTAGTTGTTATAGCCTTGGATCCGCTAGCTTTAATTGATATAGATTTAAAAATCATATTAAGAAAATGTTTGCTTGCAGAAAGTGCCTAAACTTTGCGTCTAAAATATTGTGTTCAATAATATTTATAATTTTATGCGACTTCAATTCGAAAGCAATCACAACGGCGTTCAAGTATGCTCCAATAAAATCCAACTAGAAGCAGCCTCCATTTCATGTGGTTGTGGGTCCCCTCTCTGTATTTTTTTCAAATCATGTAATATATGATATGACCAAAAAGACCCTTACATATGGGTTAGTGGCTTCCATGTCTCTTTTTTTAAAAGAAACTTGTGGTAAAGATGACCCTTACTAGACATTTTTATCTGTTACGTAAAGTGGCAAAGCTCCCAACAACCACAGCAAATCATTCTAACTTTGGTTACAACTCTATTTGTTAACATCTAATAGCAGTAAAAACTTGATACTGAAACCCTACTTAAACATGTTAATATATCATTTCATGGCAATTGAAATAAAGAAGATGGTAGATAAACATTATTAAATGCTTCGTTTTATGATGTTCATTAGAACACTTCGGTGGGTGGGAGGGTTGGTAAATCAATGATAAGCTATACGAGTAAAGGGCAGTAGAGTAATTAAGTAAACAAATTATAGAATGTGAAGTCAATCCAGCTTGATCCAACCGCGTACAGTGGAGGCGTGTCCTTAACGAGTTGGCAGTTCGCTCCCATTCACATTTGATATGTGAAACTTGAGACTGAAAACAAAAACTACTTATCTGTCTTTTTCTAATCACGCTACGCGTCGTAAATCCCCAAACACCTTTCTCTCTCTCATATATATGGAAAGAGCACTCAACATCTTCCATCATTAACTTCACCACATTCAAGAAGAGTTTCCATTTTACTTGCAATAGCTACTCTACTGCATACATACACTCCTCCAGTCCTTGTAACGTTTGTGTTTCAACAACATTAATTGAAGCACACTTGGCATCTAGTGATAGCTTATAACATCTATCATGGGTTTGAAGAATCGTGGCGTTGGTCACAGAGCATGGAACCTGCTGCGAGTGTCATTGTTGTGGGCACGTAAAGGTGGGGTGTTGAGGCGCAGGGTAGCAATGGAGCTGAGTCTGGTCCCAAAGTACTTGAAGCGTCTCGGCCATAACAATACGCCACCCAGCCATATTCATTACTTTGAGCGCGAGCTCTCATTCGATAAGACCCCCATTTTCCATGTCAAGATGTACCGTCCAACCTCCATGCGCTTCCACTTGCCTCACATCCCTTGTATTAACCCACAAGTTGATTTTGAATGTGATTTCAACGATGATGATGTTGAATATGATACCGGGAGAAAGAGTGGCCTCACGGGTGCAGGAGACCGTGACCAAGAATTTTATCATGATTATGGAAGATGCCTAGAGATGGCCTGTGATGCAGAAGAGGAACAAGAAGAAGCAGATGCACAAGGAATAGATAAGCGAGCCGAGGAGTTCATTGCTAAATTCTATCAGCAAATGAAGCTGCAGCGCCAGATTTCTCTTCTACAACACAATGAGACACCCAATAGAGACACGAGTTGTTGAGCATGATTCAAATATATGCAAACCGCGTGAGGGTTCACTTTTTTTGTTTCTGCAACCAACTTCATTTTTCCTTCTTTTTTTGTTGAGTTTTGATGCCATTGTCAATGGTAAAACCTTTTAGAAAACGAAATGAGAGAGAGAGAGAGAGAGAGAGAGAGAGAGAGAGAGAGAGGAGAGGAGAGGAGAGAGATCTATATGTACTGCGGGTTGCTGTAAACACTCGAGTTCTAGTATTTACATTTTTTCCCTAGTTATGCAATAAACGCTCCAGGGCTGCCTTTCATCGTTGAATTTAAAAGAATGTGATTGATAGCACCTATGTCTATTAGATTGAAAGAATTTTTATGAGCTTGACTAAAATTATAGAAATAATTTACAGTTGATATTCTGTAAACGTATTTTATGCCCAAAAATTATAGAAACAATTTATTAAATAGTAAAATTATTTATATAAACACAACCTATGTCTCACTAAGAAAAAAAAAGCGAAATCCTGTGTAACATAAACGGTGCGATGATAGGAAGTTGATATATTTCATCCATAATTACCAAAGCTACACATTCCAATATAAACATATGTATAAACATAGAATGGCAACAAATTCTTAAAATTAAAACTACGTGATCCTTAGGGCCAATCCTTAAATTGTCATCAGATCTAAAATATGTAATTATTCAAGTTTCCTATACATAAACGTATCGAAACGGAAAATGCAGGTAACAGATTCTCAGTAATAATAAGAACTATGTTGATCTATTGAAGGTATCGATCAAAATGTCTGTGACAGTTTATAAATCATATACGAAATAACAATCATGTCACAAAACCATAATTATAGTTTTGTCCTTAAATCGATTTCTAATTTCCAAAAATTATCGTCAACAAACCTTCCAAAATAATAGAGAGCATGTAGATAACGCAAGTTCTAGGAAAACTCCGATACATATGTATAGAAAATAAATTTGTCCTACTTACAATCATTGAATAGAAAATATAAAACCTAAAAGCGATATAATGAAAAGCATCACGTATAATTTGGGTGGCATGGTGAACAAGCGAACATTAATCTCAAACAGTAATACAAAAGTCCGTAAATGTCGAAGTTAATGGTCAGGTGTGAAAAAGAAAATGTCGGCATAAATGGTAGCAAAACATGTGCCATATGCATATTGAATTCTGCAATAAAGGTAGAAAAGATATAGAAAATGAAATCTTATATTAAAGGACATGGTATTACATCGCGGCAAGATAAACCCACCGGAAAGTGTTTCGCCACAGCCTAAATTTATTTAGAGCGTGGCAAGACGTGCCGATATAAGCAAAGTGAAGAAAAGACCTTATGACTCTACAAAGTTACTATTCTAGTTGTTATGCTTGATTGCATTATCGGACACAAGCGAAGATACACTAGTATTTGCAACCTCCTTCAAGCATCTTACCATAAAATTAATATAAAAAAATTAATGTTAGGGTTTCTGATGATAAAACAATGAATGTGGAGGTGTGAAAATATTACTTGGCGACTAAGCTAGAGAAGCATAGGCAGCAGCTGCAAACGTACAATATTCCATGATTCCCTCATCTTATCTCCTTCAATTCCCACTCCCATTCCTCTCCCCAACTTTTTTCCCTCTGGAGAACCAGTTTACAATGGGAAAATTAAAAACATTATAGGAGTGATTCTTCTAGTAACATTCAAAGATCAACTTCCATTTTGCCTACTAATATACGCTTCCAATTTCCCTGTTGCGGCCAATATGAGACCTACGTGCAGCATCATTAAATGTTTAATAGACATGAGTTATTTGAAATGAGAAAGGCGAATTAAGTTTTGAAACTACTAACTCAACCCAAATGGTGAATATGACTTTCAGTTCATTCATTAAATGGTCCCATAAGATATGAAAGGTAAATTAGTGAGTCACCAGTACCTAAAAACAAGGCAGATGGTCTCACTGGCCGTGATTTGAATTCTGGATGGAATTGCACACCTATATAGAATGGATGACTTGGAAGCTCTAAGATCTGCACAAGAGAGAATTTCTCAAAATCCAGAAAATAGACGCAGTGTCCATGCAGAAAAAAAAAGTGGTGAAAGAAGTGAATTCTGTGTAACAAAAATAAAATATAGGAAGAACAAAACAGTAAATACAACCACATAACTGAAACTTAGAATCTCAACCTTTGTTTAGGGTTTGGCATGGATTGGATTTTTAAAAATTCAATCTAAATCCGTTTTAGATCCAATAAAATAGACTGGATCTAAAATCCAAATCCATTTATTAGATCTTAATTTGGATTTTTTCTAATCTAATTTAAATTTAGACTTAAAATAGATTAAATCTATATTCATTTAACCATTGAGTTTAATCATTAAGTGTAGATAGAACTTATATTAAAATTAAAGTTATTATATATAATAAATTTAAATTAATTTTATTTGAATTAATTTAGTTGATCCAATGCTGGCCCTTCAAACTCAGGTCTATCTAGACCAAGTCTTAGCCCGCTTGGACCTAGATCCGATCCGTCAAGAACTGGTCTGTCAAGATCCAAACTACCTGGACTTTGACCCAACCTGAACACAGACCCGACCTACCTGAACCCAGACCCAAACCGACGATCTGCTCAGACTCGGCCCATCCAGACCTGGCCCGCCCAGACTCAAACTCAGCCCTCCCAGACCCAACCCTAGCCCAACTGGATTCGGACTCGGCCCATCCGGACCCAAACTCAAAGTCGAATCTCGCCCAAACCCAAACTAGACTCAGACTAAACCTGCCCGAACCTAGACCGCCCCAGACACAGACCCAAACTTGGTCGGCCTGTCTCATCCCGGACGCCCTGATCCAAATTGATCTGGCCTCTTGATTTTGGATTTTTAAAATCCAAAAATTATCCAATCCAAATCCAATTAATTGCATTTAGTTTAAAATCTAAAAATATGGATTTTGGTTTGAAATTGATCCATTAAAATGGATTTAAAGTGGATTGGATTTGGATAATTATGAATTAGATTTTAATATTTGGATTTTTTTGCCCATCCCTACCTTTGTTCTAAGTTAATATTGTGGGCGGCATCAACATTACCCAAGGTAAAAAACTTACCTCCATTCGTTTTCCACTTTCATCCTTCCCAACAAAATGTAGTCCAGCTTCTTCTAAAGTTCCAATGACATCTGGATTTACCTGCATAATGTCGATGTCAAATTACAGAACATGTACCAGATCAAAGCCATCCCCCAAAACAATCTCAGTCACCAAAAAGAAGCTTCACAGCCAAACCTCATATCTGTGCCGATGTCGTTCGTCCACATACTCTGAATTACCGTACCTAGCAATTAGGAACAAGAGAAAAATGAGGGGACTTATTAGAAGTGTAAAAAAAATTTCCACAACACTGGTGATTTTTTCAGATCCACATTCCTAGCAAGATTATCAAAACAAGCAATAGTCCTTCGGGAATTTGCTGTAAATTCTTTTTTCTTCTTGTTGGGGGCGGGAGACTGTAGGTTTGGACAACAGGCTATACAATAGCAGCTACCCCTTCCCTAGAACCCTTCATCTACATTAAAGATAAAACTGTAGATATCGAATCCCATAGCCCTTAGAAATTAGGATATCGCAAAGATAATTCAGAACAAGTCCTAATTTTTTTTGAAACCATACCATCGCCTGATGAGCAAGCACTTCACTACTTGAATAATCACCAGACTTCATTATTGACATGTTTCCTTCGAACTAATCACTAGGAGACTGAGTTTTAATATTTGTTGATAGTCTGACAGCGCTCTTTAAAAGCAATATAATTGGGGGAAAGGGGGGCATGAGCTATTTCACTGGAGGGATATCTGACCTGCTTTTTATTTATTATTTCATTCATCATTAAAATACTACCTAGTGGGATAGCTAGCTCACATACAGCTTGGAAGTGATACAATCAGATGTCTGTAAGAGTGTTCTTCGAGATCCAAGTCTCATGGTACTTCCCATATGCGTTCGTGAACCCTGTTTATGACAAAGAGACATCACAAACAAAAGTAGAGTAGGGAAAAAGGGGAATGGGGGAGATCAGACACATACATACCTCTGGCATGAAAATCACAACAGGATTTGGTGTTTGGGCATCAAACTCTACACTGTTTGCTCTTTCCCAACCCAAAACCTTTGAATGAATGTTGAATTACAATATTAAAAACATGTAGTTACAAGAATCAAACATCACAAACAGAAATGTTACTTACTGATCTAGCAAACTCAATTACAGAAATTTGCATTCCCAGGCAAATCCCCAGGTAAGGAACATTGTTCTCTCTCGCATATTTGGCAGCAAGCATCATACCTCTCACACCACGATCTCCAAATCCCCCGGGAACCAAGACACAAGCTGCACTCTGCAAGTGCAATTTTTAAAAAATGGCTGCCGTTACAGACTCAAAAGCAATACATATTTCCTTGTACTGTATGAGTCCCATTTCAAAGATGATCCAACAGTCCACTATCGGTACTAAACACAGAAAACATGTCATTATTTTTTCCCAACTAAAAAAGCCTAAAATCTAGCAGGATCACATTATCTAAAAACCTGAGAGGTCTCAGAATTTGCCCACCATATGCGCTCCAGATAAAATAGACTCAATTTTCATAAATTGCATGTTCTGCTGGTGCATTTACCTTCAAAGTCTTCCAGGCTGCAGCATGTGCTTCTGGTGTCTGAGTAAAAGCACAAAATAAAATAAGCCTGACATCCTTCAAAGTGACAAGTAACCTAATTTCTTCAGATGCAATTTGAAAGAAATCATTACTGATTTTGCACTCTCATCTTCTAGGTCAGATGCTGCAATCCAGTCAATTGATGGCTTTAAAGAGCGTGCAACACATGCATGCAGAAGGGCCTGTAAATAATCATGCATTATCAAATATTATTACACAAATAAACAGATATAAAATTATTCAGTGCATTTCAATGACATAGCCTTGTACAGACTTGTCAAAAATGTCAGGCAAAAACAAAATTTATTTGTTAAATGAATGAAAAAGCCACCATGCTACAATGGAAGTGTGTTAATGCTCTAAAATTGTTCTTTACACTTTACATTATACAAAACAACAAAGCATGCTAATTGCTACCAACTTAAAGATTTAGTAAGAATATGAAATTCAGATGAATGCTCCTGAAAATGGCATTACATTTGTGGAAAAAATTAGACTTACGGAAGAAAAAGCCAGAAGTTTAAATGCTATTATCAAATTGAGCATAGATGATAGATTCCTTATTTTCAAAACCAAGTTAAAAGTTACATATACTAGTCTTTACTTATATTTTCAATAAAATATACTGCCATCCTGCTACTCTTGTGATGAACATGAAATAAAAGATAAAGCACACCTTTACAACCGATAAATATGAATCTGTTAGACCAACATACTTTCCCACCATTGCAATCCTCACCTGTAAATTTCAAAGTACAATCATGGTCATGCACAATATATTATATCACAAATTTGGAAAAAGCATTGCAAACTAAACATATAATACTAACAGATTCAGTAAGACTATCATAGGTCTCAGCCATCTCTGTCCACTGCTGTAAATCAGGAGGTGTAGCTTGGCTGAAAAAGAATTTTATAAGTGAAGTAGATTAGTCTTTCCTATTATCACTACAATTTTCAAAAAAGAAAAACAAGTATAATATATCCAGCACGCCTAACTATGATCGACTATATTCAGAATGATAAATATATTCTGTCTCACTCCACTTATGATGTAAGATGGCCAATAACTGTTATTGACACTTCATTTTATTCTAATAGAATTACTTTATCAAGTGATATGATTTAGAGAGGTCAATATATTTTTCGGTTTTTTCTTTGTAATATTTTAATTTTTAATTAAGTAGACTGAAAGGTTATAAGTATGGATTGATTGAAAATCATAATATGATGATTCTTGTTCTCAAGCAATGATCATTATAGTGGGAATTAAAGAAAATACTAGTGGGAGTTAATTGATAGTGGAGATTAAAAACTAGATAATAGGAGTTAGAAGATATTGAAGACTATTACTTAGGAATTTAGTGGACATTATTATGATTATTTAAAGAATTTAGCCTATAGAAGATTTATTTTGTATTACAACTGGAATATATGAATTTAAATGAAAATTGAGTTTTCTCTTCCATCTTAACATAGTAAGTTGTAACGATCAACCCCATGACTTATCACTCACATTCTCATCTTTTTTTAATGTGGCATCAATATACTTCCCCAAACTAAATATTAAAAAGATATTGTTTTCGTTTTTGCATCATCAAGGTTTTGTCTTTGAAGGCAGCAAAAGAAATAGGGTTCATATCATCCCAGTCAAAGAATGGAGACTGCAACAGACTCAATTGATCAAATTACATAATAACTTGATTTTCTTCTATTTTTCTTAAATCAAGAAGTCACCTACTTCCTAAAAAAGAAACTCACCTGAGTAAGTTAAGCTGCTGCAGAATTGAATGGTGAGCATTTTGGTTCTGAAAATAGTTGCCAATCATAAAAAAATACACAAAAGATAAACAAAAATCAAGCTTCAAAGCAACCAAAAATTTATTAAAGACCCACTCTCAATAACAGGGGAATATGCCAAATGTTTGGTACATCATGGATGTTCAGAATATTCTCAATCTGTGAAAAAACATACAGAAAAATATAGATCAATTAACTGATAAAACAAAATTTCGCAGACAACTGAGCTCGGTTCACCAACAACTTACTGGAACATGGCAAAATTTCGAGAGTTTTTCCTTGGTACTTTCTAGAAGGGGCTGCCATATTCAAGAATAAAGTATTTCAGATGCTAATATAACCAAACTAACATCATAGACACAAAGCAAAAGTCAAAACAGAAAGAAATGTTTGAAAAACACTGAATTTCCAGTTGATTTTAGCAAACAGAAAAGATGAACATAATGAAATCCAAGCAATCACCACATTATCCTAAGAGTAGAATTATTGACGTAACAAATCTTCTGAACATAATACTCCCAGTTGTAACACCATAATTTCACTTGGGAAGCAAGTGCGAAACAGATTCACTTAAATTCCTGATGAAACAACACATAAAAAATGCCAAATCAACAGAAGATCGTAAGTAGCTTTACATAGCACACAGTCTGTGTCTAGTTTTACCGAGAAATCATATTTCCTCAAACAAAAACAAAGTACCCTGTGGTAATGGAAAGGGAGAGAAAAATACAGAGAGAGCATAGTTTTTAAGGTTCTAGTTTAAATCATTAGGCTTCATGTATCTCTATTTATAAGTACAGAGTGTTGCAAGCGTGTAAATGGTCAAGCCCAATATCCCAAACTCTTGGTCCTGTACTACCCTCGCTAAATCTTAACCATAATTCTAACAGGATCCAATCATTAGTGCTAGTATAATGAACAACCACACCCAACCCAGAATTATACTACCTTGCCAACATCTAAACTGTTCATGAACAACAATTTTGAATGTCATCATGCAGACCTTTATAAAGACTGATAGAGCATCTTTAATATAAGGATCTTATAAGAAACTCTCAAGAGGTCTTATTTTACTACACTAAATGGGTCTCACTATGCCACATCACTTTTAAGCAACTCTTACAAGTTTTGCTCCAATGGTGAGGTCTTATAAGACCCAAACTTTTATACTTTTTAATTTGCACTTAATTTTGTTTTATTTACACTTCAATTCTCAAGATATGATTGTTGATATTGAAAAATTATTTTTTATTCTTAAGACTCAAGATCTTATAGAAGACTTAGTTCTTAATTTTACAATCCCAACTATGCCACATTAACATGTTTCAGCGAGAGTTTCTTATAAGACTTGAGTCTTAAATCTGAGACCCTTATTAAGACCTTTGCATTAGAGATGCTCTTACATGTTAATCTGAAATGGAAATGACATAAGAGTTTTTCATCCACTGAACAATAGATTAACGATTAGACAAAAACAAAATAAATGAACAACTATCAACGTGTATACAACAAAAGAAAAAAAAAAGAAAATTAAAAGCTTAAAATTGTGGACGACATTCAACAACATTACTAACATCAGATTGATTATCAAATATTACTAGGTAACTAGGTAAAACCAATTTTTCTGGCTTTTACCCCCACATATTTACTGCATAATGAAATACCCAACTTTAAAGGTAAAATGGACTTCTATTAAGATGAGCATTACAACAAATATTAATCAATTACCAGATGCAAAATAATGATCATAATTATATTTGTTGCTAAAAGTGGAACCTGAATTCTGTAACTGAAGCTTATGTCAATAATTCCCTTGGCTTAAAAGAAAGAAAAGTATAGAGTGCAACTGGACATGCTAAGATTAAGTGAGCAAGAAAGATCTATGTACTGCTACTCCCAAAAGACTCTGGAGCAAACCTTAAAATACAAAGTAAAACCTGAATTTTGTAATTGAAGCTCATGTCAATATTTCCCTTGGCTAAAAGAAAGAAGAGAATAGTATATAGTATGCAACTGGGCATACTACGATTAAGTGAGCAAAAAAGATATATGTACTGCTACTCCCATAAGACTCTGGAGAAACCTCACAGCATAAATTAAAATTTTTTAAATGTATCTCGGTGCTAAAATGGCAGAACAATATACCTCAGCTGAGCGACTTGTTAAAAGATGAGGTGTTAATCCCAATGCTCGCAGCTCCCGGACACTATGTTGTGTAGGCTTTGTTTTCTGGAAGCAGAATATTGCACTCAAAATGAAAAAAAAAAACAATCAATTTAAACTAAGTCTGCAGCAGTAATGCACAAGTAGTTAAGTAGTACTTGCTCTCCCACTACACCCAACACTGGTATCAGGCTAACATGGATGAGACAGAAGTTATCAGGCCCTGAGAAGAAATCAAGAGAATAAAAACATAAAAATTGTATTACAAATATTATGTATCAAGATAACATTTCATTGCCATACAAAAACAGAAAAACATGAAAAGAAAAATTGTCAGCCAGAGAAAACATTTCATTGGCATACTGGGATTGATACATATTGTGCAAGAGGCAACATAGAAGATCTATATTAACTTTTTGTAGTTTCATAAGTATCATTCCTTCGATATTGGGGGTTTAGGGGAATTTTCAAAAAAGATTTAAAAAGGTTTCCTAGTTAAACATGAAGAAAATTAACAGAAATTCAAAACAAATCATGGTTGTAAAGGGGTCATAACTGTACTGAGCAGTATACACAGAAAGAGAGGGAAAAGCTAAATTGTCTACCGATAGTTTAAAATCAAAATATTCTAGTGTCATACCTACTTGAAAGGACAATTGGCGTAGAGCCTCAATAAATGGCATAGATTCAATATCACCTGTAGAAAGACAAATATGATCCCGTATTATTGATTGAAGCGGATAATGCAGCTTCTACAGAGGCATCATCCCCAAGTAAAAATCTTACCCACAGTGCCTCCCAGCTCAATCACACAAACATCTGCCGGGCCCTCTTTTCCGTCCACGGGAATCACAGCAACCGACTCAATCCAATCTTTAATAGCATCAGTGATGTGCGGAACCACCTATTTTAAAATATCAATGACTCAGCCAACCGGTCTTTATTATCCACAGTTCCAAGTAAAACAAAATAGGTAGCAACAAAAGGTAAATGGCATACGTGCGGTGTATCACCTGAACAGTTTTCCCGAGATAATCTCCTTTACGTTCCTTCTCAAGAACAGACTAGTCACAAGAAACGAAACCAAACACAATGGTTAAGCCACGAAAGCAAAAGCACTCTCCAGCACACTAACTGAGTTCCATAACTATTAGAGAGGTAAAGCCATGCAAAAGCAAGCATGCACCTGGTATATTTTTCCAGTGGTGATGTTGTTATCTTTGGTAAGCGTGACATCGAGGAAGCGCTCGTAATTTCCCAAATCCAAATCAACCTTTCCCCGAGTCAACACATAACACATAAAATGAAATTCAGCACCAATCCGACGACGTTGAAATTAAACCATGCAGAGGTAAAATAAACACGGGAAGAAGGAAAAGAAAATAAACCTCTCCACCGTCGTCGAGAACAAAAACCTCTCCGTGCTCGAAGGGAGACATGGTGCCAGCGTCGATGTTCAAGTACGGATCTGCATGGAAGCAGTTGAAAGGTGAGAATTAGTATAGGAGTGGTTACGGGAAACAGAGGAAGAGAGAAGAAATTGAGGGAAAGAGAGAACCGATTTTGATGGAAGTGACGCGAAGGCCACAGGCCTTGAGGACGACGCCGATGCTGCTGGCGGTGACGCCTTTTCCGAGTCCACTGACGACTCCGCCGCTTATGAGGACGTATTTCATTTGATTTGGGGAAATGAGAGAAGTTAGTAGGCCAAGTGTTTGGGTTTATACCCGAGCGGGAAGGAAGGTTGAGACGGTTATGAAAAAGAATGGTTAGTGCAGTAGGAGAATATGGTGGTGAAGCTCACGGTCCCTTTCGAAATGGTATTTAAAAAACCTAAAAAGGCGTCTCAACTCAAGTCTCGTCTCCACCTCTTCGATCGATCTTGGACTTCTAGCCGCCTACCGCCCACAACTGTCCAACTTGCTGCTTTTGCGCATAACAGATGTTGGTCTTCTTTATTTATAGCAACAAAACTATTATACATAAAATATTTTTATTTTTCCCAAAAGCGTTTTTACTCTCTCTACACGTCATCAACAACACTCTTTTATACTCTCTTTTTTTTATATTTATGGATAAACTTAATTACCTATCTTTAAAAGAAAAATAAAATTAATAATTTTAAGTGAAAAAAAATAAATATTACTTCCAAAATAAATTGCATATAATCAAATTTGAAATCGTAGGTAAATTTGAAACAGCCAAATCTGGCAATAACAACACGAGTCAATTTTAGTTGAGTTGATAGGATCTTTAAAGTCATATTCATATTCTACATTGAGTAGTGATAGAACAAGTTGTTCTCGTAAAGGGGTAGGAAAGGAAGAAAGCCTTATTTGCTTTCTTAAGCCACTGCAATTATGCAATTCCTAAGGAATCAAACCAAATACTTTTTGAGCGATTCTCTTAACCTTCCTTTTCTTTATTTTTTCTCATAATGATTTTTAGTGGCCGAGACCAAGATATTCCTTTTGTATCCTAAGAAATCCTAACGCTTATATTCGAAGAAAGATATTCGAAGAAAGAGCGCGTTCCTGCATATTTAACTACAAGAGTGATTTCATCACCGTTCATTGTGTTTGAGATATATACACTGGTACTACTTTTCTCCCACCAGCAGAAAAAGTACTTTATTTGTCATCTTTTTTCTTTCTTTATGTCCTCTTCAGGAGAATCATATTCAATATGTGGTCTACCCTAGGGCATTTTCCCCCTCTTTATTCAAATTTCAGTCTCAGGTTGATTTTGTTAAGGTTGGTCCTTCTCTTGATATGAGTTATAGAACTTAACGTATTACATGTTTGACAGAACAGATAAATTAAATTTGATTTTATCTTGAACAAGATTTATTAAGTATAATTTTGCTGATAATGTCTAAAATGTATATATATAACTACTTAAAAAATTATGCTCCTATTTAAAATTCATAATTATATATATTCTGCTTTTAAATTTATTTGTTCTATCTTCTATTTTATTTTATTTTTGTTAACAAAAAAATGTGTATTAAATACTAAATTGGTAAACTTCAAAATAACTCGAAAACAAATTAATTGGAAAAAAAAATAATAAATAAATTGAAAATTTAACTAGAAAAAAAAAAAAAACTTCTACATAAGTTAAGCTTTTAACTTTTCTTTTCTAAATAAGTGGCAATTTTTTTATATTTTGGCTTTCTTCACAGGTAAAATCTAATTTCAAATATTTAAATATCTTATGCTCTAATCTTTTTTATTGAAGTGAATGTTTATAATTTATTTTATTAATTTTTGTTTTGTTTTTATCATTTAATCTTTTAATGTTTATAATTTCTAAGAAATGTCATATTTTTTTAAAGGTCACGTGTAGATTGTAATAATTATTTATGTTCGCATGGAAAGGTACATAATACTACCCTAATAAATACAGAATATAAAGTTTTTTTGAAAGTATTATTAATGGAGTGTTTGGAGAAAAATCTGTATTAATATTTATAGAAAAAACAATTAAAAAATAAAATAAATTTATGATATAGAAAAATCGTATTTTTAAATACGATTTGATAAAATATATATTTTAAAAACGATTCTAGTCTAAATCAAATGGTTAACTTTGAAATTGTACTTTATTTATTTTTATTTTTTAAATAAAATCAACTTTAATTATTTTTCAAATGAAATAAAATATGTTATGTAATACAAATTTAAATATGTTTTTTATATTAACGAAAATATATTTATATTAACACTTATCAAGATTTCATCTATTATTTGAAATTGGTAAATTTTGAATTCATATATATTCTAGTTAAATAGATATATTCAAATTTAATCAATAGAAAATGTAATTGAAATAAAAGAGATAATTAAAAATTTATAAAACAGAAAAATAAAAATAAGATTAAAATTAATCAAGTAGAGACTCTCTTATTCGTTAATTTAGAGATTCTCTTATTTAGAAATTACATTCATTTTTCTTTAATTGTTAAATTATGAAACTCTAATTTTTGACAAATAATTTAAACATTTCTCACGATTTCTTAAATTACACATTTTGAATGAATGGATAAGTTTCATAATTTATAATAATTTTTTATATAACAACTTTAATTTTTATTTTTATATAATCATGAAAGATTTATTTTGCAACAATTATTTATAATTTTTTTATTAATTTTTTATATTTTTTATAATTTTTAATATTTCACTAATTTTGTGAAACAATTAATTAAAAAAAATTATATTTAACCATCATATTTTAGTATAAAAGGTTTTATATATAAGGATAAAATTATGTAAAAATTCTATGATGATAACAAGTTGAATAGGTTTATTGGAATAAATTATTACTTTGGTGGAAGTGATAGGTTAAGGGTTTATTAAAGAGGTTGAGACAGGTTGGTTGAGAAACGTGATAATTTTCTTAGTTTTCTGATTTTTTTTAAAATATCATAAGTTTAATTATTGTATTGATAAGAAATTAAGATTTTTAAACAACAATCATATACTCTATCAAATATGTTAAGTGTCCATATCTTGTCTTCATTAAAATTATATGTTGTTCAATCAAGTCATGATTATGCAGACTCTAATCATGAATTAATAACTTTATTTTTTTTAATTAATAATAAAAAATATATTAATAAAAATTGATATTAGATCAAAATAATTATAAAATATAATTAAAAAAAATACATAAATTAATAATAATTAAAAAATTTAATAATAAATATATTTTATTTAAATTTTTTTAAAATTATTTTATCAAAAAATATTTTTTTATGTTTTAATTTTGTTCGTTTTTCACTTCTTTAAATTTTAATCATAGCAACTAAACCACTTATAAAATTTGGATGGAAGTTAGAATATATAGATGAGTGAGAAAAGGTATCTGAAAAGAAGTGTTTGGGAACACGTGTCAGGAAGAAGGTGCTTGTCTAGAATCATAAAGTTGAGCGATGAAAACATTTTAGATTTCCCTCCCATCATTCTTCAGAGGCCGAAAAACCAAACCAACTCTCATACTGTTATGTTTCACTGTGACGAAAGACCCAAGCCTCAGCATAAGCCTTCTCTGCACAATAAATTAGGGTTTCAGCATTCAACAGACCCTTTTCGCATAAGCCTTGGTTTAGATGAGTTGGTCTGAACAATGGGTTCTGATTCCAATTTGGGAGGGTCGCCCTCAGCATCCTCACCCAGTGCCAAGCGCACCAGAGATCCCGAAGAGGAAGTTTACCTCGACAATCTTCGCTCTCACAAACGTTACCTAAGCGAGGTTACATACATCATTATCTAATTTCCCCCTTTTGTCGTTTTAGTATTACTTCCTTTATTTTAATGTTTAAATACTAACCAACTTTCTTAATTGTTTTTTGTTTGTCTGTTTGTTTTTAACTAAGTTAGAATTTTTAATCATTTTGCAGTTTATCTTTGTGAAATGCCCTGCCATGAGGCTTTCATGCTCTGCCGTTTCTGACTGTGTTTTTCTTTTGTGAATCTGGATTTAATTTATGAATAATTGACTTGTTTTAAGTATTGTTTAAATTTGAGAGGCTTGAGCGTATTTTTTTTGTAAATTACGCATTACTTGTTTTGCGTAACTGACCTGTATATAGATCGTTGTTTGAATTGATACAGTGTGGTTTGAAAATTTTATTTTCATGTAAGCTTTAACTATGATTAAATTAGAGTAACTTACATTTATTTATGCGCGCAGATAATGGCATCCAGTCTCAATGGATTGACAGTTGGGGACTCACTTCCTGATAATCTCATGGAATCTCCAGCAAGGTCTGAAAGCATGTTCTCTTTCAGGTAAAATCATGACTAGTTTTCTTGTGTAAGAATTATTCACAGTTTGGAGGTTTATAAATAGCTATTTCCGTGGTTGAGGTTATTTTGTTGCGTGTCAGCAGTAATGTAGGAGCAAGCTTCTAATTGCTCAGGACATGATTTATTGTCCGTTGCATCATTACATTTAATATACATGTTTTGGTTTGGCAGTGTAGGCTGGCTTTGAAATCTTGTGTAAATTATACTATTTCCATCATCCTTATTACTTTTCTGATTCTTCTTCTCTCCATTATATGTCAGAGTTTGGTTAAATTTCTTAAAAACATCGTTTAGCGGTTGAAAGATACAGCAGATAGTTCTGTTGGTAGCTCTAATTGCAGATCCAGAGTCTGAAAATTAATTTTCACCTGTACTGATGCATGCCGTTATGATTTATATTTCAGTGGGGTGTACCGGTCAATCAGCTAGTTTTGCTGTAAGTGTTAAGAATGATGATCTCTTTGGTATTTCAGAATAATATAAGAATAGGATAACTAAAATTTTCCTCATTTTGGTCTTGGTAAAGAAACTTCAAACCTGAAGTGGGTAGAAAGCCCTTATTTGTGTCTAGTCAAGTGGTCAATTGGACACTGACACATTCATATATCGTTTCCCCTCATGCAAACTATTATATATGCCCTATACTGCAAATAACTCTACCTTTGTTTTTTGGGGTTGACATTGCCATGGCTTATAGTTTGGTAATATTAATCACTTCACTTGGTACTGTTTAAACATAACCTTCTAGACCATGAAATTTTGTCATTTTCATGGTCAAATGCTCCCCCTCACCACTGTGCCTCTTATTTACCCTTATGTGGGCTATTTGATGTGGACTATGGAATAATAATGGGTAGGAGTAGGGACTAGAAATCACAACCAGATACTTTCTAGCCATTAGACAAAAGTTGATGCACCCTAGATTCAGATGTATATGTGATTATTTCCCCCTCGTATCTCTTAATCCTGATAAATAGGCAATTCACCTGACTCAACTATTCGGATTTTTGGTTCAAACAAATAAAAAGCTACAAATAGATGACTGTTTTTATTTTGGGGAGGAGGGGGAGACAAAGATGAACTAGCAAGTAGTTTTAATTTGCTGAGTATTGATTAGATTTCTTTGGCAAATTTCCAGCTGTGTCAACTGTGAAGTGACTCTGGTCCATAGACATGTTGGGTGATTTCTCTTTCAGAGTATACCTTAAACATTTTTCCCTGTCTTTATATGATTCAAAATCTATTAAAAATATTTATAAATGTACATAAACACGTAAAAAAGATCATATATGATCAAAATCATTGCTAACTGTACGCATTTGTTGTTTTATATCCTATATGCATGAATAATTGGTACATATTCATATGTATAAGATAATATCTGTTTCCATATGGTGTGTGTCTTAGTTTATGGTTATATTCAAATTTAATAATAAACATGACTGTAGACGGCTTTATAAACCTCTTATAAAAAGAATACACTTAGATTATTCATAGTCAATTAGTCATATATGGTTTATTATCATAAAATGCATAATTTAACATAATCATTTCCGGCACATATAAAAATCCATATTATCATATGTTGAAAATGCTAGCACATTAAGGTTCATAGGGTTAAGGAAAGAATTGAATTATATGGGGTTATAACTGGAAAAGCAATAAGGACCGATATTAAAAAAAGGAGTTGTTTTGGTTTTTTATTTGATTATTTTAGATCAGTTTGATAGTTCGAAAAACAGTATAATTTGATTTTAAACATGTTGACACGAGCATTAAACTGCAGACAATCTGTTATTAAAATTAATCAGTTTAATACCCAATGATTTAGCAATGTTTCCAATAATTTATTTTGTTGAATTTATTTTCAGAGATGATATGTCTTTACAATATTCACCTATGTCAGAAGATTCAGATGACTTAAGGTTTTGTGAGACCCCTGTGCACAGTTGCTCATCCCAGCCCGACATTGTTCCCAGTAGTCCAGTTTCTCCGCACAGATACCAAAGACCGCAGAATGTATTGTCTTCAGCACCTTCCTCAAGTTCTAATGCTTCTCATGGCTCCACCGTTTCCACTTCTACATGCCCCCAGCCTCGTCAGCGAGGGTCAGATTCTGAAGGTCGCTTTCCATCATC
Source organism: Macrotyloma uniflorum (assembly GCA_016859785.1). Classification (NCBI taxonomy): domain Eukaryota; kingdom Viridiplantae; phylum Streptophyta; class Magnoliopsida; order Fabales; family Fabaceae; genus Macrotyloma; species Macrotyloma uniflorum. The sequence goes on along the minus strand of BDMB01000022.1, from coordinate 2,259,673 downwards.
TCCAAGTGATATATGCCACTCAGCTGACTTGAGAAGAGCTGCACTTCTAAGATCTGTGCAGATGAGAACACAACCTTCTGGCTCTGCATCTTTGGACCTGCCTTTTGGTTCTAACCAAGACTCTGCTCCTAACATAGATCCCGAGGAAAGATCATGCTCATATATGAAATCTATAGTTGACGAGAGAGAGTATTGAGAATATTTTCTCTAGTTGACGGAGTATTGAGAAATTGTGGATTGCAGGGTCTTAGTCAATGGGTATTATGTTAATTTTGCTATATTGGAGGACTATCAATCCAGCGTCTCCAATGCGAGATGGTCGCTTATGTTTGTTTCGGCCGAAAAGTGTTGGTCTTTTATCTTGTGGGATTTTGTCCTCTCGCTTTTAGCCCATTCTCATGCCCAGCTCTATGTGGTAAATATTCCATACAGTTGTATGGCTTCGGAATTTAAAATTTTTATTTTGATTTTCATTGGTTTATTCTAATATAATTGGGGATTGTCTATAAGAAAATTGATCACAAGAATCGAATAGAGATAATGATCGTCATGCAATAAGCGTGTAAATTTACGGCTACTATCAAATAACTAATGGAGCACAAGATAAAAGACGAAAGTTGTCTCCCAAAATTTTAAACCGCTCAGGTGTGTAATACAATGGGGGAGATGAATAGTAATCTCTCAATCCCAAACAAGACAGGGTCATTAACACAGACTTAAATTAAGCACTACAAGTCTCCATGTTGAATATCTCCCAGCGATTTGGATATGAAAGTCTCAGAAGGAGCCGCGGTGGATATCACAGGATTCCAAGAAAGATGGTTAATTGCACCAATTAGTCAAGCATACGCGGACAGGATATTTTTCTTTAGTGTTAACTCGTCAGCCTTTGCAGGGCTAATAGACTGCATCAATAAATCAATACAGGCAAGTGAGTAGCCCGACTATACGTTCAATTATTACAACCAAATTTAATTATTGCAAAAATTATTTCAAGAAAAAAAAGTAATTCTCATCGAATACTTGAAATTAGAACAATATATCACGTTTGGATTAGCTTCACAGTAAGAAAAATTTAACAGTGCGATTGGACTAACTTTACAGTGAGAAAGAATCAATTAATTTTTTACAGTGAAGGTGAAGCATCAAATAGTGATTCTACTTTATCAAGTATTATCCAAGGGGAATATTACTAGTACCTTGTCAAGTATGCGCTGTAGGCGCTGGATTTCTTTTTGAGCATAATCGGAACCTTTCTCCAAGTAATTCTTGGCAGCTTTCAAGTAAATCTTCCCGTAACTGATAATAAAAGAGTTAATTGCATTATTACATCTAGTTCTCTTATTTTGGGCAAATATTACAGCATATATGCAATACAGTAATACGAATTAAGTTATTCTCAAGTGACATAATTAAAATATTCTACAGGATGATGTTTTCTAAAATATCCAAGTTACCTTGAGGCTGAACCCTGAAGCTTCTCAACTTCTTCTTCCATTCGAGTAAACACGGATTTCTTCTCTTCATTACTGGCGGCAGCTACAAACTCCTTCACCAAGACATCCAAGCTTTCTACTATACCAGCCTACGCAGAAATACCAAATGTATGAATAGTGCAACAATTTTAACTTCCATCCCCCACCCAAAGATAAAAACAAAACAAAACTCTAGTTTTTCCTCATTGATGTGATTCACTAACTTGGGAAGTAAGTTGTCCTTTTCCATCTCGACTTGTTCCGGATTTCTCATTGATGAAAGCCACAAAGTCATCCAAGTCTCTTCCAGCTCCGTACTCTTCACCAGCTTTGTTGCCCTTTGGGAAGAACTTCAAGGTAGGAAATCCACTCACATCGTACCTGCATACATATTATTCCACTCACTTAATGTGTTTTGCTTTCTTAAGCACATTAATCATGTATCCACCTCATTAGCAGTATTAACACACTCATCTATTTCAGTTCCCATATTATTTTTTCCTCTTGCTATATTATATCAAAGCCCATATCTGAATTACACTGAAATATATTCCCTGAACATGTAAAGATTCATATATTCCATCACATTGCAACATGAAAGAAGAGGCAACTACAAACAAGCACTATGCAACAAACACAACTATTTAGCAAAATAGATCAGATAAATAAAACTCACTTTTCAGCCAGATCCCTATACTTATCAGCATCCACATTTGCAATAACTACATTATCCTCCAATTTAAATGCTGTGGCAACTTTCTCGTAAGTCTGAAGGTAAAAAGAGCATAGTCAGGTTTCACATTATTGGGTTTACAAAAATTAAAGGCCCGAACCTTAAATTGACAACATGGAATACTCAAAGATACTTACAGGAGCAAGACTTTTGCAATGTCCACACCTAGCAGAATCGTAAAATTTATTAGATCTAGCAGTATATAAGAGTTTTCAAATACTCTGTAATGTAAACTAAGTTTTAGCAAATTTTAGACCAAAACAAAGTATGAGTTAAAGATAAAAATAGAAACAAAACGAAAATTATTGCTGAGTACCATGGAGCATAAAACTCAACCAAGACATCTTTGGTTTCATCCAAGACAACCTCATTAAAGTTTTCAGGTGTTAGGACCACTACATTGGAAGGAGCTGTAGCAATCTTCACATTTGTTCCTGCAAGCATATTTTCTGGTTAGGAAATCCCATAAAAGTTGCAAGCCATAAGCGCACAGAGAAGACAAGGGGAAAAAACCAAATAGTGTTGATTCCTATATTCAACATCACCATAAAAGCTAAAAAACTTAGGACAAAAGTGTACATAATGTTATTCTAAGATATGAATGAAACCTAAAAGTTAGCGACTTTATAAAGTCTATCCCATATAAAAATACTTCTATTTTTTTCAAAAGTTGGTGCAAGATGGCTAACTCCTGATATGTCAAATTCAGGATTACTACATTCCCTAAGAATTTACACAAACATGTTAATATCAAAATGCCTTCCCTTTAAAGATATTAAGGAACAAGGCTTCAAAAACATCAAACAGTACCTCCTTCCGTATTTACAAACTCAGCAAGTGATTCAGCAGTGCGTGGCCCTTCATACCTGTAGGAATTTTCCAAAATAAGTATTGAATGCAAAAGTTATGACGGATGTGAAAAAGAAAGATAAATAAACATGAACCGAGACGTGATATCATTTCAATGTTATATTACAATAGTCAAGATCTTCTCACTTTTTGGGTTCAAGAGATCCTTTTGGAAACCACTGAAGTGTTGGGTACCCAGAGACTCCATATTTGCTGCACAAACTCTTGTGCTCATCACAGTCAACCTACAGTCATTAAAAAGTAAGCTGATATCAATTTAATGGGTAATGAAATTATTGAATTGCTGTCGAGAAAGGCCAAAAGATGAAAACATACAAGCACATTCACAAAGTATGCCACTTTATGGATGTTCCTACCCCTTCTAGTTATAGTTTAAGTTTACTATGTGTGTGTTTGGTAGTTGGCCTGGAGGACTGGATGTATTTCTAGTGGGAGTGAGAGGTGAACTAATGTTTGATTATATAACTATACATGAATGCTTAAGATTGTTTTATTAAAATCTAATCTTGACTATCCATTTTGATTGTGTGCGTGTGTATGTAGAGAGAGAGAGACAAAGAGAGACAGAGAGAGAGAGAGAGACAGAGAGAGTAAAGGAAGGGAGGAGGAAACGTCATTTAGTAAGAAGAAAATTAAGAGTTCAAGAAAGGAAAAGAGATAATCTGAGTGATTATATAGTATATGTTAAAGTTGTAGCTTATTCTTCAATAAGAACATGCTCCACACCACACTAAGAAAGTATCAATAAAATAAAGTGTACGGACAACTATAAATAGACAAAATGCCTAAAGATTGGAAAATACCACAACAAATTAAATAAAACAGAAAAAAATGCAAACAATATTCAAAGTTTTGAAAGAAACACCAGGCTGCTGACCTTGCCAATTAAAACAGATTTGGCTTTCTTGAAGCTGCTACCAAGCTTCTCATATTCTGGAGCTAGCTTTTTGCAGTGTCCACACCTATTATGACAAATGAGGGAGTGATCATATAGATATCGACATTAGTGTACAACATAATGTAAGGAAATTACTCAGTAATCAGTACAACAATAGGTTATTCTCACAAAGTTTTTAAACATAGAATGACTTATCAAGACTGTTTGTTTCAGAGTTTTGAACAGGGTTTCTACTCATGAAGTTTTTTATGAACCTACGTCGTTAGGGAGCATTGATGTTTAACCTGTTTTGAAGGAAAAGTAATTACTGTTTTCCCTATTTTCTTTAACCCCCTCTTGTTTTAGAAGATGCCTTCTCCTCTTCACTGTATATGTTTTTTTTAATTCAATCTAAAGAATATAAATTAAATAGCTTCTATTTAACCCAAAAATAATCGCATTGAGACCCACAATCTTTATTGTAAACTATGACTTCAGTGATTAGTGATTAGCTATCACCTAATTTATGTATACCAATCCAAGGTACACAAACTTATGGTTTAAACCTTGATACTTTTGTTTACAACTTCTACAAGTATCCATTCAGCACATCGGACAAGGCAATAACTGACACCTGGAATTAGAAAGTTTATTATCATGTTTGAAAGTTTTTTTTAGAAATAGACTCGTGATTCAAAGACCAATTCCATGAAATTCTAACACATCTAAAATTAAACCTTCCCAATTTCTAATCTTTACCCTTTGAATCATAACTCATAACTTAACTCCTTATTTTTGTTGCTCCCTGCTGCCATCCCCGTCACCTCCACCACCACCATTGTTGCCACTGCCATCCTCACAACTCATTGCCACCACCACCTCTTGCCTCATGACCACAACCACCGTTATCATCATTGTCACCTATGGACCTTTTATTTTTTTTCACTCAAAGCCGATATAACCCCCGACCACTGACTACCATAATGAAACTGGATTCTACTACAATACTATGCTCCAATTTTTTGCATAACCCACAAATAAAATTGACACTGAACCAGTTCCAATTGTGACAATAGAATTGTATTTACAATTTTAAACTACAAGTCCAACTTAAAGCGGGAAGTGGATCCTAAAAGTTTCTACTGTTCTGTCTTGCGTGTTTCTTTTCCTCTCAATGATAAAAAAAATGACAGTATAATTCTAGTATATTATAGTAAGCTTAATAGCAGCTTTTAGCCCCTCTAGTATAATTAGAAGGTATATTATCCTCTAATTATTTGGCCAACGGAATCGAAGACAAACTTAAAAAATTAGTAGAATATAAATAAATCACAATAATAGTTTAAATTTAATTTATTAATTTTAAAAAAGGTTCACGATGAGAGGGACAAACTAAACTAAAGGACGCAGCTAAGTATCACCAAGAGTCAAAGTGGCATCGTATTGTATCATCTACAAGTCATTAACTAACTACAAACAAACAGAAGGTAAAACGACAAGTTGAAACATAGAACGCAAAGAACACATGCGATACGAACAAAGCGCAAAAAAGGAAAAACACCAGAATCAGTTAACAGAAACCCTACCTAACGATTTCAAAGCAATCATGGAAGAAGAAATAGTTGATAGAAACAGAGTGGAAGGGATCAAGAAGATAGTAAGTTACCAAGGAGCATAAAACTCAACGAGGGCTCCTTTGTCCTGACCGACTTCCTTCTCGAAGTTCTCTTCAGAGAGTACAACGACGTCGTCTGCTGAAGCCGATAGGAACAGTAGCACAAACGCCAAAGCTCCCAACGCTAGTCTCCTGCTCCAGATCTGATTCTTCTCCATCTTCTTCTTCGTGGTCTTCTTCCCTGCTCTTCTTTCTTCTCGATTTCAGCTCAACTGCTTCGGCACGTGCAGGGTTTTATACGAAACCCGATAATCGGTGCCGTTTAGGTCACGTGGAACTTTTTATAGCTTCTCTTCTAATTAAAGTCATCGTTGGCCTATGCATTTCTCGCGGTGCTGCCACGTCATACCAGCTTCTTACCTATGACGTCTCTTTGTTGACGTGGCAACCGATGAGAGGAACACAGTGTCAATATCCACATGATCTTAGCCACGTGTAAAAGACACATCATGCTCGTACAAATATAGGATCGATACACACGATGTAATTGATAAAAATAATTTAAAATATATTTTAGAATTATTATTTTTATTTTTAATAAGTTTATCATATATAACAATTTTAAAATTATAGTTTTAATTATTTTAATTAGTTACACTCTTTGTTTTTATATGATAAATCCATAACAAGTATTTATATATGGGATATAAAAAAATTTACTTATCATTTTGAATATTGACATTTTATACATTATGTATCAAACGGGCTCGCGAGGGTCTGATCAGGCTAGTCTTATGAGATACCAAAAAAAATTATGTCATCTCAATTCAATTTATATTGTAAATGAGATATACTTTTTTTAGATAAGTTAAATTTTAAATTAGACCAGTAAACTATTATAGTCTGTTTTAAAAAATAAATAATTTAAAAACTTCGAACTTTGAATGATTTATACTTGCAAAAATTTTAAACTACTCGTCCCCAGATTTTCAATTACTGAAATAAAAAACATCATATTTTGAGGATGTCAATAGAAAGAAATATATGACACAATCCTAACAACGTTAATAAGAAAGTTATCCAACAAATCAAGCAGCGAGCAAACTCCGTTTTATTATTTCTCCAACAATTCATCCAATATGGCATAAGGTATATATGAGATTCATGAAACATGAAACACAAATAGGAATTGACAATAATAGAGAAAGTTGTAGTCCTATTTTGCATACTGCACTTGACAGTTCAGAGCACTTTGGGCAAGACATTGTTCAAAGTTTTGCTGGATCTTGTTTATTCTTAATAGAGAACTAGTCTTAGGGGTTGAAAATTAAATAGCATATTCTTTTTCAATGATTTTTTTTTAATTTCGTATGCTGAATTGAGGAAAGTGGCGTTGCACTTATCTCTTTAACTCGTCATGCAGCTCAAGAGTAACCTTATGTATGATGGAGAATTTGGAAAATAAGATTCATTTTTATAAAAAAATTTGAAATACTTTCTATAAAATATATTATTTACCTAAGAAATTTGGAAAGAAATTCAAATATTAAGAATTTATAATAATAATTTAATTATTTAATTGTAAAAAATTTAAAATTTTATATAAAAAATAAGAATTTAATTTTTTTAAGATTTTTTCCTTTCTCAAATATAGATTTTTTAATTTTTTTTTGAAACATTTTTAATTTAATTTTGATTGAATATCGTTTTAGTTTGTTTGAAATTAGAATTTTGTTAATTAGATTTAACTTAATTTTTATCTAATTTGGATAAGTTAACTTAAATATCACAAAGTCTAATTTAACATAACTTAACATAACATATCTCAATCCAACTTAATTTAACTTAACACATTATATTTTGGTCCAACTTAACATGGTTCATCTCAACCCAACCTAACTTAACTTAACACATCCTATCTATCTTGATCTAACCCAATTTAACTTGATCTAGATAAGCCTAATTAGACTTCAATCAACCATCTTTAACCTAACCAAGCATAGTCTTATTTGGTCCAACCTAGACCAACCTGGTTTAAACTAACTTAACTCATCTTGACCCAACTCAACTCATCCTAATCTAGCTTGATTTCACTCAACTTGACCTAAATAATCTTGGCATGACTCAGATAAAGGTAAGGGTAAGCCTCATCAATTTAGTTCATGGGTTATATTGGGTCCAAGCATACTAGACCGAATTAGGGTAGACCAAATCGAATTAGGACAACTTGGATTGAGTTAGAACAATCGAGGTTGGATTGTGCCAAACAAGTTCAAGTTAGACAATGTCGAGTCAAGGAGTGTTAGGTCAGGTTAAGTTTGGTTAGGCTAGGTCAAGAAGGGATCGACTCGTTTAGGTTCGATAAGATAAGTTGATTCAAGTCAAGGTGAGCATGGTCGAGTCAGTACTATTGGGTTAATGTAGACCAAGCTAGATCGAGGTGGGTGGGGGTAAGTCAAAGCAAGTTAGACTAAGTCAAATCAAGTAAGGTCATGTTGAGCAAAGTTAGATCACGACAAGTTCAATTGAGTTGGGACAACTTGGGTTGAATGGGTCGGCTAGGTTAGAATAAGTTGGGTTAGTACGAGCATACCAAGTTAAGACGAGTCGAGTTAAGTTAAAATGAGCTTAATTGATCGGGTCGGGTTATGAGTAATCTAGTCAAGATGGAGCGACCTAAGTCAAGGTAGATTATGTCGAGTCAAGGTGGGTCGAACTAAATTAGGTCAGGGTAAGATAAGCCAAGTCAGGTCAAGGTTGATAAGGTCAAGATTACCCAAGTTAAGACATGGTCGGAACAAATTGGGGTGGGGTGGGTCAAGTAAGACACATTAGGCAAGATCAAGTCAAGTTAGGTCAAATTGAGATAAATTTGATCAGGTCATGTTAAACAAGATGTGCTACATTAGATTGCATTGGGTTAGATTAGTTAGGGTTGTGTCAAGTTAAACCTGACTTGGTTAGATTAAGTTAAGATAAGTTGAATTGAATAATAATTAAACCTAACTTAGTTGACTTGGTTAAGGCGATTTAAGTATGACTAACCCATTTAATAATCATATAAATACTTATTTAATAATTTTATTTATTTAACAATAATTAAAACATTTCATCCAAATAAGAAATTTTTAAATTTAATACATTTAAATAATCTTATACAAATAAAATATTTATAAATTAATTAATTTAAAGTAAAAAAAAATTAAATTTAATATATTTAAATTTCTCAAAAATTATAAAATATTTTATCGAAACATAAGTTAGTTTTTTTTTTTTTTATTACGAATGGTTTTTTTAACTTGGGTTTATAACAAACTGAATGCCCTTGTAGATTACGTTTAAAATAATATAACTTTATTGGTTAAAATAATAGATTTTTATTGATTTTATCCTATAATTTAAAAATTTTATTGCTTGTATTTTTAAGAATGACTTTTAGAAATATTCAACTATAGGTGCACAAAAAAGGTAAATTATTTTTCTCTTCTAATTATTAAAATATGAATTGATATATATATACTAAATGGAATATAGACTTTTTACATATAATTTATAAATAGTTGGTAATTATATGTAAATATAGGTAACTAATTAGAATATAAAAAAAAATGAAAATTATTTAAAATTTTAATCAAATATGATATAATATATATATATATATATATATAATATTATTTTACGGAAGAAATAAAAGAAAAGAAAATTTTAACACTTGGTGCATATGAATTTGATCAAATTTGATAAGTCATGTTGATTCTGATTTATTAAATATTCTGTTAAAGTAAAATATTCTTTCTAATAGTTAGTCTCAATAAATGAGTTTGAACAACTTATAGTAAATATTGATTTAGATTTATTATGAAAAGAAATTTATTTAATATTTTATTTAGCTTCTAAATATTATTAGAATTTAGAAATTTAATATTCTCCATATGACTATAAAAAACTTAAATATAAACATATATTGAGTTCGTACTCTTTTATAAAATTAGTGAGAATGAAGTTCTATGACACTTTATAATTTATAAACATAAAAACTAAAAACTAAAAACATCATTTTTCTAACCTATCTACGTGATTTATAACCCTATAATCAATTACCCATTAAAAGTATTAAAAAGCTTACCAAAATCATTCATACTTGCTGTAAACACAAATATTTTTGTATCTTGTTAGAAGGTCTTTTTGTTCAATACTAACATTTGTATTTCATTATTATCATTGTAAAATGTTTTTGATAGAGCACTTCAAAAAAAAAAAAACAGTTGGAAAATGCCTTTAGAATGTGTCGACTAACATGGCCCAAGTGGACATGTTCAAGAATGGGCCAGGGGAGCTGCACACGACAGGCCCATAAACTTATATCCAAATTAGACAAATTAAAATGAATCCAAGATAAATTATGGTCATAGAATAGTATCAATTAAATCGCATTAAATATTTTTTACTTAATTTATAAATTTACTATCACAACAACTACTAAGAAAAAATATGAAATAAACAAATAGTTTATATTTATAATATATATATATATATATATATATAAATTACAGGTAGTTTATATACAATTAAAAAGGTAAAATTTAGAAGAGTTACGCAAAGCAGTTTTTATAAATTAACTTGTATAATTTTTTTTTTTTAAATATTAATAACAAAATTAAAAAAATACTTTCATATAATAAAATATTTAAATATTACAAAAACCACAAAAAAAAAATTCTACTGAAATAAAAATATTTAAATGTTACAATTATATTCTTTTTTTGGCAAAATTCAAGATACTTCCATCCAATTATAACAATAAATTTACCTTTTAGAGTTTAGAAGCAAACATCCCTTCAAAACAGGAAATGTTATGTGGTTGATCTTTTTGGAACATAAGACACTACATCTCCCAACTATTACATCAACAACTTTTGATGATGTATCCTGGTTTGAATTTATCTAATATTTATCTTCTACCAAAAAGTTTGCACCAAACAAAATCATAAACCACTATATTTTTTTTTCAAATGAGTTTTCTTCACCATTTTTTTTTCCAAAAATAAATAATTGACTTTTTTATTATAATTATTTTTAGGATATTTGTGTCATTTCAGATAAAAAAAATACTTTTCTTTTTTTTATTATCTAAATGTTTTCTCTTTTTATTTGACTTTCTCTTAATAATAAAAGTTACTTATATTTTTCTTTTTAATCCACATTCTTTCCTAAATGAAATAAAGTTATAATTTTCCTAAATGAAATGAAGTGTTAATTGGGTTGACAAATCAGCGAAGAAGCAACCGATAAGTTAGCTAGGTGCATGCTAAACATGGCAAATTATTATTTGAATTATTTTTTTTTATTTTTTAAGATGGAACAAGACGAGTTCATAGTTATTTTCATAATCTAGGTACGTGTCGAAAATCTAAGCACACAGAGGAAATAAAAAGTCTTGAATAAAGAAATATTAAAGGTGTCTAGTCTAGTTTAGATTGCATTTGTGAAGTGGTCCTTGCCTTGAAGGACAATCTGACTCCCAATGATGATGACTGACTACTTGCATCCCACATCGAAAGGAACACAAAATCAAATATAAATCCTAAATATTAATCTTCTCTTTCTTATCTAAAAACATCTATAATTAAATACTTAACTCATCTTTAAATTAATTTAAAATATAAAATTTATTCTTCACTTAATAATAAAATTAATTTCATCTTTAATTAATATAATTTTTATCATATAAATAAATATTTTATTTATTATTAATATTTGTAATTATTTAATACTATTATATTAAAAAACTTAGAATAAAGCTTTTTCTAGAACTCAGACAAATGCCTAAACTTTCTCACCTGTACTATACAAGTCAATAAATATGTGACTCTCCTTGTAAGGGCGTACGAATGACAAGAAAATGATTCACATCTACCCCTCTCAATAAAGGAGTGATTTTAAAAAAATCATGTCTCTCACATACAACCATATTTATTCCAAATATTATATATATAATTATTTTGTTAATATAAAATATTGATTTATTTAATAATGAGTATTTTTTTTTTAAAACTAAAAACATCTCCAATAAAATTATAATTTTATTGTGTAAATGTCACTAAGTAATTTATATTTAATTTAATTTTAATAAAAAAATAAAATAACTTACATTGAAAATTATATTTTATATCCATAATTATTATTGAAAAATTATTTTTGTAACCTCCAAAATGTAAAAAAAAAAAAAACATTATTAAAGAACTCTGAGGGAATAATTTAAATGCAGTTTTTGCAGAGAATGAGTACAGGTCTTTTTCCTACCTGTCATGGCCTAAGTTTTTAGTAGAAAGAAGTTGAAATTTTTTCAAAGAAGTTATATAACTGTATAAATATTTTTTTACCCTATTTTATATTATTTTTATAAACAGTTTAAAATTATTACTATAATGTTAGGTATATTTTCTAATTTTTAAAAAAAAAACATTTTTTAGCTGGTAATTAGTTTTTTTAATTGACATGTTTCATTTATAAATTTATATAGGACGAATTCAATTTATTATAAAGTGAGAAATGTAATGGATCTGTGTAGGCATTCATTTTTTTTAATAAGATAAAAAATACATCTCAAACTAAAATTATAATGGAGATAAAATTAAAAATTGGTATATTAATAAATGATAAAAATATATAAATTTAAATATAAAATTATGTTTTGCCGATGTATACTCGGTAGCAATGGAACTAATGCATTTCTTAGAGGGACGAATATATAAAACTTAAATTAATTTTATAAATGAAAAATATTTAAAATATATGAATATATTAAAATTGTAAAAAATTTGACAGTTCTTCGTGAGTATACTCAAATTAAATAAACCCTAATATAATTTATGTTAAAAAAAATATAAATTCATATTTTTAAATCTAGTTTTTACCTTCCTATGTGATAACAAAATGAAGAAAGTCAAATTTACTTTCAATCCACTTTTTTATAAAATATTATGTGTATATATTTCTTTTAATGTAATTTGAATGATAAATGACAGTACAACAGTAATATTTGTTTAATGTAATGAAATATATGATTTTTAACAAAACTATGTATCTCTTTTTTCATATAATATATATTTACATTTTATATATAAAATTAATTGATTTACTATTTTACCCTCATAGAATTCCAAGCGGATTATATATACATTCAATAAACTTCATCTATCATTAAAACTTGCATGGATAGATATCAATATTTTCCAAATTTTTCTTTTATTCTAATTTTAAATTAAATTTAAACATTTTTTTTTGTTTTATTAGTTTTAAGATTATATTGAAAACCAAATAGTTATTTTTAAAATGTAAAATCTTCTCTAAGTCATAAAAAAAATACTAAATAATTTTTAAAAATGTAAGAAAATATATTGAAATTGATTTTATTAAAGATCATAACAACATATAACTCAAGTGTTAAAATAAATGTTCAATCCATAACTCTTTGAAAAAAAATTGAAGGAAGTTGATACTTAAAAATATGATATGATTAAGTGTATGAGATTGTGTGGTTGAGATTATTATACGTAATTTGTGACATTGGTATAAATAAACATATTTTTGAAAAAGATAAATATTAATAATTAATATGTTAATTTTTTTTATTAACATATATATTCAAATTCATGATTTTTTTTTTATCATCAAACTAACCTTATATTTTCATAATTAAAACATTAGATAATGAAGAATTGATAAAGTGTTTTTTTTTTAATAAAACTCTATCTTGTATATAATATTATTTATTATAAATTAATAACGATTCGTAAAATTTTTACTATTTCCATTATATTATTTCTACGTAATCACACTTGAAATCATGAATATCTAATGTTAAATATTAAGAGAAAAAATTATAATAAAAAATTATTTTATACTTCTTTCGTCAAATATAACTTAATTTTATAACCTTTAAATTATGTTACATAATATTATATATATATATATATATATATATATTTTTTTTAATATTACAGGAAACCTATTATTTATGCAGAGACCATATCTAATTAATAATTTTATCCAATTCATTAAAATTAATTTTATAATTTTTTTATAAATTATGCAACTTTTAAAATAATTTTTATTTTTCTAATTTTTATTGTAAGACAATTTAAAAAAAAAAAGATAGAGTTTAATACCAAAAAATTATAATTCTAATACATTTAATTTTTATTTTTCCTGATATATCTCAATTAAAAAACAACTATGTGTTGTTATTAATTGATTTAGTAATAATTAATAAGAGTAAAAGTGAAAAAGTTAATTAAAATAAATTAATAAGTATATTATTTTTTAATATATAATTTTATTAAAATATATTATAATATACAGAGAAGAAGAACAGCACATTATCATATTTGCTAAAAATAACAAAAAAGAACTCTATTATTTCGAAAAAACAAAGATCATAATTATGTTAGTACTCATTATTGCCATAGTCTGGACCACTGTTTTAAAGAAATAAGACCTAACCAGAGACACATTTATTTTGTCATAATATACGATACCGTTCCACCACCTACTCTAACCACTGCATTTATAGAATGGAATGCAATTCTTCTGGATCCTGCTAACTCAAGGAACAAAATTAAACATAAACATTTCTTTATTTATGTTTTTATCTTTTTTTTTTAAAGATAAACAATTTTCTATTCTTTTTAACAAATATTTATCGTTTTTAAATAAGTGATTTTTGAAAATTTATTTGTTTCTAAAATACGTATTTTAAATTTACTACTACAACCATGAATAATTATGGCTAATGAATCTTCAACTAATATAAAGGTTGCACTTTCTTGTAATTTACTATGATACCTAATTTGGAAATGTTATGGTACTTTAAATCTTATTGAATTGCATGATTATAGAGTAACTATAATGCGAACCTTATTAAATTGCATCACTGTAGATTGATTCCTTGTCACAAGTTCTTTCTCCAGAGTTATTTCATCATCAATATATAGGATTGATTCTTTGTTAAATAGTGATTTTTTCATTAAAGAAAATGTTATTTCATCATTAATATGATTGAACCTTACACTATATTTTTCTCTTTGAATCAGTATAAAAGAAAATGTTATTTCATCATTAATATGATTGAACCTTACACTATATTTTTCTCTTTGAATCAGTATATACCCTTACATTCTTCATGTTAATTGATGACGACTTCTGTTATAGGAAAACTTCTTTTGATGTGAATTTTTTATTATTATTATTTTGAAGGTCTTAGTTTACATTGCAAGAATTAAAAAATATTTGAAAACGAAATGTTAATCAAAGAAAGGATATTAGAGAATAATTTTATTGAATAGGAGGAAATCATATATAAGTTCTAATATTTTTTTGAATCATTATACATAATATTTTTCTTATACCCAAGTTTAGAAGAAAGATTACGGAAGATTTAAATGGTTAATTCAAATTATCTTAGATATAATTCCACATACTTATATATCTTTGAAGGGTAGCTTTTCATTTAAATTTATAGATTATAGTTAATAGGTTTTACTTATTATTAGTCAATCTCTCAACTTTTACAAATATATAATTGAAATGATTTTTTATATTTAAATTTAATATTTAATAAATTTTTTTATCTTAAAATAATTGATAAAAGGATTAAATATAATTTTAATAATTATTTATACTTAAATATAATATATAATGTATAATAATATTTATTTATTATTATAAAATTGATGAAAAAACTAAAATCTCATTTCTTAAAAATTAAGGAGAGAATTAGTCAATCTAAAAATATAATCATTAAAAATAATTTTCAATATAAATATAAAAACGAAATTCATATTTAATTTTTTTTTTAATATGGAGTTCTACCACTTTGCATCCTTTATATATAGCATAAGCTTATAATATAATCCCGAAGAAAATCTTAAACACTTGCATTTTATATATGAGAGAAGCGGATGACATGAAACATGAGATTACTATTGCATAAGGATTCATAAAATACTTTTTACATAATTCCTAAACATAATCTTCATACATGTTAATGTATATCAAGTGTATTTATTATCTATACGCAAGTTGAAAAGCTAACTTATGAATATACAATTCCGAAACATATATCTTTTAAGTCTTTCTTCTTAATGAGAAGATGTAACTCTATAAATACCTAAAACAAATATATTGTCATAAACATGAATTTAAATAATATAATGGATTGGGTGGGAAAAAATTTTAGGTGGATGTTGGACCTAATATTTTAGGGAGAGATATTTTTTTTAATTATTTTTATTTGTAAAATTTTTTATATCTCATCCTCTTACTTTTTCTAAATTCTTTTTAATTTTATTCTTAATCCTTTTTAAATTCTTCCAAATCCTTTCATCTCTCTTCAAAAATTTATTTTTCAATTTTCATCTATTTGATGATTTGAACATACAAGACAAAGCTAGCCAGAGTAGAATAGTTTGTATTAGAATATTTTCTACAATCAATTAAGTTTTCATAAAAAATTATGAATATTAGGTTATTAGTTATAATTTAATTGGGGATTTAAGTTTCTTAAGAATCTTATCTAAATTTTTGTTAAATTGTGATATCAATTAAAAAATTTTATGATTAAACTCTATAAGAATTTAGTAAAATTTTGAATTTTTTAAAAATAGAGGATTAAAATTTGGATTAAGAAGTAAGGAAATTTAATTAAACAAATTTTATCGTGATTAAGTGTTGATTATGTCTTTTGGTGTGTTATATGTAAAATTGATACATCTAGTATGATTTTGGTAACTTGGATGATGATTAATCGACGAAAATTGTATGGATGTTTAAAATTATAAGAACTACCATAATTGATTAGGATTAAGAGTTTAATCTTGAATCTTTTAAGGTTTATTGTGTCACATGCAAGAACTCTCGCTTGAGCGAGTGATTTCCCTCAAGCGAGTACCTTTCGGATTATTCTCTAGACTATTTTCGCTTGAGTGACGAAATTTCACGTGAACAGAAATTCTTTAGTGACTTTAGAGATCTTTTTCAGTTGAGTGAGAAATGCCTTGTTTGAGTGAAGATCTTCCTCGCTTGAGCAAAAATTTCTTTATTTTAGTGAGAAGCTCCATATTTAAATATTGTTCTTGGAGATATTTTTGCTTAAGTGAAAATATTTTGTTTGAGTGTAATACCCTATAACTAAAAAATTAATTAAGTTCCAAAATGAATTAAAAACAAAGAATGTGGGTAGGTTTTGATATAAAATGAAGATATGAATATTATTACTCAAATTCTTGATTATATGTTGTGAAATTACAAATGTATTTATATATGAATGAAATATGAATTATATATTGAGTTTGGATGCTATATAATTGGAAAGGTTATGATGTTATCCATTGAATTTATGAAATTAAGAACTCTATTTTGAAATTATATGAATTGTGCATATTATAAGTTGTGAAACTATGGTATGATAATTGTGAGATTTTCATCAGTGAAATTGTGAATGGTGATGAGTTGTTAGGACTATTTTGGATTGTGAAAAATGTTGAATTATGTATTATTGTGATTTATAACAAATAACATAGATTGTGGCGAATTTGAAAATATGTGATTTTCGGAAAAATTGTGAAATAAGATGAATAATGATGATGTTAGTGTTAAATTTGTGATTTGTGATTTGTGATTAAGGACATGAGAATTATGGAAATTGTAATGATAGGGTGCCAAAGAAATTGTAATGGTAGGGTGTCAAGGAAATTGTGATGACAGGGTGCCAAGGAAATGAAAATATTATGGATTGAGGTTAATGAGATTAATTTGTTATGTTGCATAATTTTGGAATGATTGTGTGTTATTTGTGTTTAAGCCAAATAGTTATTATGTGGTATTATTTGGTACAATTTTAGTGTACATATAAAAATATAAAGATATTAGATGGGGTATCTAAACTTTAATGATATTTTAGTCATGTAGAGAGTGGTACCATGTGGTAAGAAGTCGATAGAGGTCTATACTACAAGTTTACAACTAATTAGTAGGGGCTAAGAATGTATAAGTGAGAGATCACCCTAATATATCGGTATTAGAAAGGAAATAAGTAAGAAAATTCGAAGGTGAAAAAAAACTCTCAGAATTATATATGTCTCAATAACCAAGTACATGATGGGATATTAGTATCAAAGGTCAAAAATTTCATATAATTTTTAGAAAGAGTCTAAAATATTAGGTACATATAAATGTATAAGTATGATTATTGCATGTGTTTAAATATGATTATGAACATTTGAAATTTATAAATCCGTTAAAATAATTATTATCTCACTTTTTTTTATATTTACTCTTATTTATGTTTATTTATGAGATTATAATAATTTTTATTATGAATAATTGAGATTATATTTATTGTAATTTTTTTTTATAAAAAATTACAGTTGTTAATAAATTTATTATGTACTTAATAAATTTTTAAAAATGTAAATTTTGAAATAAATATTATTATACTTATATGAAAGTATCCTTATTTTGAGATGAAAAAAGAAAATAGTAAAACTCAGAAGCAGAAAAAATATAATAATAGTATGAAAAAGTTGAGAGAAAATTGTAATTTACTTATGTGCTATAAATTAATTATGTAAAATAAAATTCTAACACATACACAATGAAATCCATATTTGGAACTACGAAGCTAGCTAGCAAAGTAAAGAGACTGAAACATGGATGTCGGCGCCGAATCTTCGAGATATTTGGAACCCAAATTGGAAGATAAGAAAGGGGAAAGGGGAAAACACGCGCACGCACGCAACACTAGGGCAATTTTGATAAATCAAGAGAGAAACCAATCAACGACGTCGTTTTGCATCTGCTGTTCTTCTGTCTCTCCCAATCTCTTCGAATCGCTTTCCCAATCATCGTCCTCCCACAACCAACTCAGCAGTTTTTCTTTATGTTCCCAATCATCACAAACGAGTTGGGACTCAGCAATGTTGTTGAACTCGATCACGCTCTCCCAATCCCAGTGTTGATCGAAGCCAATAGCCATGGAAGAAGAGGAACAGCCATTGAGGCTACTCTCGCACGACGAGGTTTGGTTGAGAGACCCATCAGCAACACCCATCTCTCTCTCCTCACTAATGTCCCAAACCCCACATGTTTCCGCCAAGCAACTTTCCAACATCTCACTAATACCTAACTCCCCACTTCCCTCATTAATGCCCTCCAATTCACACAGTCCTAACATGTCTCCATCACCACTTTCTTCCACGCTCTTCTCCTTCTCACATTTTTCATTTACCTCACCCTCCATTTTTGCCTCCCCGAACTCTTCCCCCACCTCACCCTCCGCCGTCAAATCCGTCACGGCCTTCGACAAACCCTCGCTCTCCGGCGACGGAGTGGCTGGCGGTGGAACTGCCGTGTCACCACTATCCTGTTTAGTCAATGTGTTTTTTGGTCTGTTCACATTTTGGGTGTAGGTTTTGTTCTTCTTCATTGCCCAACGGCTTGTTCTGCCACCTTTTCGCTTTGGAGGAATAGGAGCTACTTTAGGTATATCCATTGCACCTGCACCTGCACCTCCACTTGCTTGGGTCTCAATCCTTGGAAAACTGTAAATTTTCCTGCTGAGGTGAGAATTCCAGTAGTTCTTTATCTCGTTGTCCGTTCTTCCTGGTAAATGACTTGCTATCAATGACCACCTACAATCACCATAACCCGCAAACAAACAAACTTGTCATTTTATTATCATTTACTGGTTTCCATGTCTATTTACTGCTAATCCTTCCATGATTTGATTCCAGAAATAACTCATATCTATCATTTCATTATTAAATATTGTTTTTAAATATTTAATAACCACAGAACAGTAGGTGTACAATATAGGAGGAAAGTCAAATTGAGTTAAAACAGCTACCAATATTATAATTATTTTTTCACAAAACATCTTAATGATAAAATTCATTTTAATTTCTTAATATTTTTTTACTTTATTAGTATCACATATATTTTAAATACAAATATTTTTTAATATTAAAATTTTAACTTATTTTAATGGACTTCATAGTATATTATACTTTTTATTTTATTATTATTTCTCAGAAAAAAACAAATTCTCGATAATTCTTAAATACTTTATTTAAGAACCTACTTAACAACATGAAAATACTACCAAGTAGATATTATATAGATTAAGAATTTATTTGGATAAAAGAATGAAAAAAAGAAGAATTTATTTGAATTAAACAAAATATATATATATATATATATAAAAGGAGAAACTGAATAATATTATTTATTATTATTTTTTAACTATTTATTATTATTATTATTAAAAGAAAAATAAAAAATAGATTATAAATAATCCATAAAATTATAAAATATTGATTTCAAAAAGATATATATGTATTTTTTTGTATAAAAAATTACTGTTTTCATCTTTGAACATTCTTTCTTTGCATATGACAAATATAAATAAAATAGATCATGACTGATTCAATAATATCCCGAAACAAACGAAGCATAAATCATAGATGCCATTGGAATTGATTTTCTCTTTCTTCATATATTACGTATGTCAAATCACTCACTTTTCGTAACTTTTTTTTTGTTTTTTTTCTTTCATTGGGGTCCTCTCTCAATCAAACTGAACTATAACGATGCCATTGGAATTGCTTTTCTCTTTCTTCATATATTACGTATGTCAAATCACTCACTTTTAGTAACTTTTTTTTTTTTGTTTTTTTCTTTCATTGGGGTCCTCTCTCAATCAAACTGAACTATAACGATGTTAAAAGGACTAATAGATCTTTCATCCGTGTTGTGAATGCACATCAAAGATTTCTCTAAATCTTTTATCATTTTAACTTTTATTGAAAACTACTTTTAATATACTAAAATAATATTAAATTACTTAAGACTAGATGCTAAAAATATTTTATGAAAAACAGCTCAAACTAAAACAGTTAATTGAAACTAAATATATTTTATAAAGCACTTGAATATTATTATATTATTTATCTTATTCAATGTTATATTTTTTACCCTATATCTCTTACTTATTTTATAAAATTATATAAAAATGTTTTAAGAGTAATGGACAAATTTGGACTTATGGATTGGGGAAGATGTTTGTATCCAGGAAGGGAAAAAAGTGAAAGTGAAAAAGGTAATAGTCGTCGTATTCAAACATTTGTGTAGTAATACAAATGTTCAGTAACAAATTTGTTTTATATTTTATTCTTGGTTATGAAAATTGTGTTATTTTATAAGTATATGTTTATCGTTTTATTTATGTGGATTATTTCTAAGCATGCATATGATTTTATGCTGCTAAAAATATGCATGTTAGATGCCAGACATAAAAAGGGGATAATTATATTCAAGTGGAAGAAATATGCTCCTACTAAATAACATAATGTAAATTTTATTTTTGTTTAATAATGTTAGATAATATAATGTAAATTTTATTGAAAAAGTAATAGCAAAATTATCATAATAATGCCATTTATTATTATCAATATTTGGAAAGTGCCAAACTAAATATTATAAATTGTGCAACGATTTAAAAAACAGTGTAATATTAAAATATCTGAAAATAATAGTTAAAAATAAAAAAATCCTATATCAAGAGAAAGAAAAGAAATAAAAGTAATAAAACCTACTTTACGTTTAAAAAAAAATTAAGAAATTCATTATAAGGACAAGAAGAAAATGAAAACGAGAAATTAATGGTTTTGGAAAGCAATATTTCAATAAAATTGACAAAGTACTAAATTAAAAGTAATTTGTCAAACATAATGAATATAATTAAACAAACTTTTCACTTAATTAAAAAATAAAAATACTTGCCAATCGTACAATTAAAAATAAATAAAAAATAATATATATACTGTTTTTTGAGAGGGTTAAGAGTTAAATTCTTATAGAATTATTTTTAAAAAAATTATTATAGGAAATAAATTTCTTATAAATTTTAAAAAAATTACAGAAAAAATCATATAAAATATTAATATTTTTAATAATAAAAAGCCGAAGACATGACAGAAAATCACTTAATGTCTCTTAATATATTTCTTTTATACAATAATAATAATTTTATTATTATTATTATTAATAGTAATAAGGATATATAAAACTTAAGACTATACGCTAAATATTTAAATACTCAATCACTAAGCCAATTCTAATAAATTCAATTATGTAAATTATTTTTATTAAAAAATATTATTTTTGTGCATATTCTTATTTATATATTTTATTTTATTTATGTTATAAACAGTAAGCAAAGATTTTTCGCCTGTCAACATTTTCTCTTTAATTTCGACTCAAAACCAATACGTAAGGCAATTTTAACCCACTTTTATTAAGACACGTTTATTTAGTTTAACTATAAGAAACTATTAATTTCACTTTCTTTCTACATCGTACACTATTTAAAAAAAAGATTTAACTTAATTCAATATCAAAAGTCAATGACCTTTTAACATAAAAATAAAATAAACTTAATTTTATTTTTCTTCTACACTCCACCCCGGTTTTTCAGATAAACCACATACAAAAATAAATGATACATTTTGTTATTAGTGCATAAAAATAAATAAATAAATAATCCGAAAAAAACTATTTTAATAGTTTAATTTTATAAAATATATATATATATATATGATTTTTTTACATCTTGTCAGTTAATCAAATATTGCAATAAATACGAATTTTAAAATAATTAGTATAAAAATGACCAAATAAATTATTGAATACATAACATCAATTTATGTTTCACTAACATTGTAAAATCTTACACTATTTTCTCTTGTTTTAAACTGGTGGTAGAAAGAGGTCCCTCCCGATCTCTATAATTGAGCAAAAGGACATTTTATTTATTTATTTTTCTATTTCTTTGATATTTAGGGAAGTAAATACACTGAATTTTAGTACTTAACCTCGAATGTCGTGTGTGTTAAGTAAAGGTAATTTCAACAGTAAAAAAAATAACCATTAATTATTTTAAAAGTATCTGAAATATCGCAGCACACGTTACTTTCCTTTCTTTAAAGTTTCAGAAATGTGATAATAAAACAAAAAAAATAAACAAGGCTTAAATAATTAATTAATTAATTTTGTATGAAGTATTGGCACTAACCTGTTACCGAAAGAAGCGTGCAACTTGACGATGGTGTTTTCCTCTTCAGCAGAAATGTTCCCTCTTTTAAGGTCAGCTCTCAAATAGTTAATCCATCTCAGTCTGCAACTCTTCCCACACCTCAACAATCCTTTCAAAAGTTGATAATGCAAGTCACAAATAAACCACTTGGTTAAGAACACAAGTTACTTCTTCTTCAGTAATAAATCCGTAGAGAAAAAGTTGTAGTTGAGAAGTAGAAACTTAAAGTCAAAAGAAGAGAAAAGTAATTAATTTAGGTAATATTTAATACCTGCATTCTTAGGCAATGATCTCCAAGAACCTTCCCCATTGGTCTGAATGTATTTTGCCAAGATCTCATCTTCCTCTGCTGTCCACCTCCCCTTCTTCAACCCCACTTTCTCACAACAAGGAGCCCTTCCCATGTCTGAGCTTTATTATGTTTGAGGAGAAAAAAATGCAGAAAAGAGATCAGAAGGGTGGTGCTGAGCCTCTACAGAGTACTAAAGAGAGTAGAGAATGCGGTGTTGAAGGAGAAATGCATGATGTGTGTAGTGTTTAGTGTGTGTTGTCATTTACAAGTTGCAGAACGAGCCACTCGTGCTTGTAGTTTTTGGGAGCTGAAGTGTAAAAAAGGTGAGAGGAGTGTAAATGAATTTATAGATTGGAAAAGCGGTGCAGAGAAGTGGGACTAGTGATGGAGACATATCTGTGGTGGCAGATTGTGCCACGTTGGCTTTGTATGAATGCTACAGTCGTGGCTCACCCACCGTCGACAACCTCGTGACGGGGCTTCCATCCCCCACGTTGATGCTATACTGTTGCCAGCATCATCTTAGATTACTCATTACACACCTGGAACATCCTCATTCCTCTAACGTTAATCACTTAATGCTCTTCAATTAATTTTGAATCACACCCTCTTTGTAACTTCTTTTTCTCATTGCTCCACAGATAGATGCCTTTTTTTTTTTCTTACACACACCACGTGTTTAAATTTCATTAAAATATTACTCCCAGTTTTCCCGAGTTTGCCATCATAAATTTAATTTACTGGTATCTCTTTTTTTTAAAAGCTTTTTTATTCCATCGGTTTAATTTTTTAATAAAATATATATATTACCATTAAATTAATGAACACGCATGTGGCACGTGTCTCTTTTAAATATTTGTACAATGTACAACAGATTTGAATAGTTATGAATCTTATATGTATGATAGTGTGTAGCAAGTTTGGGCTAATTCTTTTTCCTTTCTGATTTTTCATTTGAAAAGTGTTATTTCTGGTTTCTCTTTAGGAAAGTTACTGAAGAGAATCGAGTGTGTTATAAATGGTGTAACCACATTTTATAGCCATACTTTATTATCACAATCTCATCATCAATCAATCCTTCATCTTCATTTCCCAAAAGTACATGTTTTTCACAGGGATTTGGAGAGCATAAAACCACCAAATTCACTTACTCAATTACTTCTCTCATTCCATGATTTAATTTTACCCAAAAAATTTAACCCACAACACATGGCAATTAATCCAAAAGGTAAAAAAAAATAAAAATGGAGCTATAAGAATTGGTAATGGTTGGCACATCATAGCAACTCTTTCACACTCAGTTATAGTCGTCGTGCTTGTGCACAATCTTCCCTTATGGCCACCAAAACAATAAGTTTTTGTTCTCATCTCACTACCACTCTCTACTTTCTCTCCACCAACAATGCCATTTTTTTTGTCCTCATTTCAGATGCTAAAGATGGAACCCAACAAACTTTCTAACCCAAAGAATTTTGTTACCAAATAATAACAAAATTGAAAATGTTTTTAACAAAATAACTTCTTATATTTTTATCAAAATATCTTTTTCTCACTTTACATCATACAAATAAAAGTAATATAAACATCATATTACTATTTTCTCATATTGAACAAGACTCAAACAAAATATCGTATTAATATAAACAAATATTTTAAAAATTTGAAAATGTATAAAAAAATACGGACAAAAATAAAGTAGATAAAACTATTATATATATAAACAAGTAGCATCTTCAAGAAGGTGAAAATTGTAAATGTATTAATAATATTGAAATAGTTATACTAATTAATAACTACACAAAAAGAATAAATATGCTACTACAAAAATAAAATGGATCATTTTATTAATGTGATATTAATTCTCAAATTTTTCATTAATAATTATATAATCTAATTATATTATTTTAATTTTATTAGAGATTTTTTAATGACGGTATTTTAAAATTAAGAATAAATTAGTTAATATATTAAGATTTTTTTTATTTTAATAAAAAAATCTATTCTATTTTACGTATATATAATCAAGGTGCATATTAAATAATTTAATTAATATTTAGTTGATTTAGTTAAAATTGATCATAACTTGATTTTATATGGTAAATACTTTGTACTTCTTATTATTTTTGCTTGTAATGTTTAGTTAGGATATATTATTATTCTCTTAATTCTTCTATTCTTTATATTTTATACCAAGAACAAATATCCAATTTATATAATCCAATTGTATGATTTTTATGCAACAATATCAAATATGACATTTATTGTAGATATTTTGCTAAATTGTATTTACTAAAAGTTCAATTATTTTTGTAAACTTCTTGTATTGAAGACATATTACAAAAAAAAAAAATTATTACCCATAGAATATTTTTCACGAAATTTTTCTGTGGAAAAAAAATTAATTATCTATTGAATATTTCTCACAAATTTATTTTTATGGAAATTTTTCATAAATTTATTTGTAAAAAAATTTTTATAAATTTTTTTATGAAAATTTTTTTCATGAATTTGTTTGTGGGAAATTTCCCATGGATTTGTTTGTGATAAATTTCTCATGGATTTGTTTGTGGAAAATTTCTCATGGATTTTTTGTGATTTTTTTGTAAAAAATTTCCTACTAGCTTTTTACCCACAAATTTTCCATAAATTTCCCATTATCACAAATTTGTAGGTAAAAGGCTAGTAGGAAATTTCCCATAAAAAACCACAAAAAATCCATGGAAAATTTCCCACAAATAAATCCATGAGAAATTTTTCACAAACAAATTCATGAAAAACTTTTTCATAAACAAATTTATAAAAAATTTCCTATAGATAAATTTATGAAAAATTTCCATAAAAATAAATTTGTGGGAAATATTCAATGAGTAATTAATTTTTTTCAAAAAAAAAAAATTCTGTGAAAAATATTTCATGGATAATAATTTTTTTTTTGTAATTAAGTATTAACCAATACAATTAAAATGATTGTTAACAGAGAAAATGAATATTTTTATATGTTTTTTTAACTTTGTTAATTTATTTTACGTAATCTTATTAGTATTTGTCGATAAACAAAAATAATAGATTTTTTAAAAAATTATATTATATTTTTATAAAAAGCGGACCAATTATATTAATGAGGGGGTATTTTGTTCAAATCTTTAAGAAAAATAATAGAAAAATTTAAATAAGAAAATTTTTCCTATTTTTTTTAAAATTTAAAATTCTTTAATTTTTTGTAAAGTTTTTTTCACTTATTTTTCATTTATTTCAAGATCTGAAAATACGAGAAGAAAGCTTATAAAAAATAAATAAATCAATTTTGTCTTATAAAATTTCATTTTGAAAAAAATTTTAGTTTTTTTAATTTTTAAATACCTTTTAAAATATTTAAGAATACAAGTTTTCTTTTTAATTTGAAAATATATTGACCTTAATCCATAATAATAAATATAGATTTGTAAAGCATTAATTCAATTTAAAAAAAAAAATTTAAAAATAAAGGAAACTAATTAGATTTTCTTATATGTTAGGTATTTGATAAAATTATTCTTTTATATAAAAGGTTGATTTTGTATGAAATAATTGATGATGTATGAGATAAATGATGTGAAAATTATATTAAAATTTGTGTATGAGATGAAAATTAATTGGTGAAAAATTGAGTTTTTTTTTTTACTAAATCTGGTTTGGTATATAAGGGACCATCATTTCAGCGACAAGAGGGACAGTTCCTAAGAGCAAAAAAAATAGTTATTCTGGAATTCAATTTTACTTAAACAATGTTTGAGCGAGATCTTCCTAATTGAATAAGAATACTTGATAAGTCTATTTCTCTCGAGAAGCATTTCGCTTCAATCATAGGAGGTCGTTTGAAGGAAGTGTCATTTCGCTTGAATAAGAATTAGTAGCTTGAACGAAGATGCACTATTATGAAAATTTAATTATGTTCTAAATTGAATTTGAAAGAGTATGAAAATGTAAAATTTTGGGGAAAAAAATTATATGAAATTTGTTTTATGATAAATGGTTAGAGATTATATCTTTAAAATTTTACGAAACATGATGAGGTTGATTACATGAAAAATTGGGGAAATTATTTGACTATATGTTTGTGTGATGGATTATGTGTATACAATTGTATGTACAGAAATAGACTAGAAAAATAGATAATTGTGATAATAAAAATATAATTATAAATTTTATTATGTTTGATTAATTTATATTAACTTATTCTTTTTTTTATTTATAAATTTGATTATATATATATATATATATATAAAAGGTTGAGAAAAAAATATTATTTATTTAAAAAATTAAAATATTTTACTAATAAAATTATTGTTCTTTCAATGTTAATGATAATAATAATGTTTTAATGATAATTAGATAATTATATTAATTAGTTGGTTATATTTTAATTTTTAATTTTTGAAATATTAATATTTAAAAAAATAAGTTTAATAGTTTTGTAGAATTATTTTTGTGTTTACTATACATATTTATAATCTAAGTTATAATTTAATAAAAAAAGGTGAAATTTTAGAAATTATTTACATGCGTTAATTTATAAAATTGGGTGAAAAAGTTAATAAATAAAATATAGTATAAAATGACCACGATAAACATGCACTTCCTCTTTATAAAGATACAAGAACCTGAAAAAAAAAAAAATTAAGGTAACATTTGTTTTAATTTAATTTTTATGTATTTTTTTTAAATATTTTAAATTGGGTGTCATTTAAGTATTGTTAAATTTTAGGATGTAAATTTAACTTTTTATTAAAATAATTTTAAAAATAATATATAGACATTCATATTTTGTTAATATACTCGTAATATTTATAATTCATATTTTTCTCAGCGAATTGCGTTGTAAATGTAATAAAAAAAAATGAAAAATGAGTGTACATTGCTAAAAAAGATGTAGATGCTAATTCAATCCATATCACAGATATTTTGGTTATACCATTGTGTTTGTATTCATTTGAAGGGATTGATATGGGAGAAGTCACACTCACATTGAACATTCTCGCACAACTTAATCATTGACATTTTCATTTTTTAAATTTAATCAATAAGTAATTGTATGTTAAAAAAATAGTTGGTGTCAGATTAACTTGTATGCATTAATTATCTATAGGAAAGACCTAGGTTCTACCTATTAATTATGATAATTATACCCATTTAGTTCTAAAAATATATTTATTTGTTTCTTATAATTTTCGTTTTTTAATCAAATTTTATTTATATGTTATTTATAAACTTCAAAATTATAAAAATGATCTTTTATCAATTATATTTTTAAAATTGATATTTTATTATGAAAAAAATAAATTATTAAAAAGAAAAATATCAAAAGATAAGATTATAATTAAATAAAAAATAAAAAATTTATTAATATTATAAAAGTTAATATTTAATATATATAGCTAAAGCCTAGATTTTATATATTAAGAAAGATTACCAATTTAATTCGGTGTATATATTTTATATATTATCAATCAATCTTGAATTGCTAAATGGATAAAATTCATTAAATTTTTGTAACAATATATTTTATTTAATTATTTAATAACATAGAAAATTATAAACCTGAAGTAATCTCAAAAAGTATAATCTAAATATAAAAAAATATAATTTTTTGGGAAAAATAAATTGTAATAGTTATTGCAATGAAAGTAGCGGATAGTGTCGACATTCTTGCATCACCTATCTGTTTCTCTAATCATTACATTTTTAACAACTTTTTTTATTATTTTTTCTTATAATTTTTATCATCTTATATCAATGACGTGACTTAACATACCACATTAAATATTATTTTTAAATAATTATGAATATAATATATCTACATACACTTGGAACAAATAAGGTTATATTTAAATTTATTATTTATTATTTATTTTATTTATTTATTTTATTTTGATTTTTTTTTCTTTCTTCTTAATTAGAGAGATTTATATTACCTCAATAAAGAAATGTCAGGTCAATATAATTTTTTTTAGACTATGTATTAATTCCAATGATGTAGTAACTTAGGAAGAAGATCAATGTCCAATAGTACTTTGAGAGCAATTATGTGAGAAGAGATTAAGTCTATAGAAAAAAAATAATACCTAGAGAAGAATAATACCTAAAAATTGGTAAACCTACCAATATAAAAGAAGGCAATAATTGTGAAGTGGATATTTAAAACAAAGTTTCAACTTTATGGAACAATAACAAAGTATAAGGCTAAACTTATTGCAAAAGGGTTTATACAAAAAGAAGGATTGGATTACAGTGATGTGTTTGTACCTGTAGCTAGATTAGAAATATTGTCAGACTTATGGTAGTTTTAACTAGCTGGAAAAATTAGAATCTATGGCAATTAGATGTGAAGTCTGCTTTCCTAAATGGTCTATTAAAAGAAGAAGTTTTCATCTTTCAACCCCCTGGTTTTGGTAGTAAGAATCAAAAAGATAAAGTGCTGAAATTGAGGAAGACACTCTATAGTTTGAAGCAAACCCCTAGAACCTGAAATAAGAGGATTGACAGTTTTTTATCTAGCTCAGATTTTCATAAATGATCAGTTGAGCATGGTGTATATGTGAAATCAATTGATCAAAATGATATGGTGTTTATTTGTCTGTATATAGATTATCTTTTGATTACTGGGAATAGCTCAACTGAAGTAGAGAAATTGAAGAACAGTCTGAAGAGTGAATTTGAAATGACTGATCTAGGAATTCTATCCTACTTCTTAGGAGTAGAATTCCTACAAACTGAAAAAGGACTCTTCATGCATCAGAAGAAGTATGTACTATAAGTGTTAAAGAAATTTAATATGATGAATTGCAATGCTTCTAAAGCTCTAGCTGAAGCTAATGTGAAGCTAGGCAAGTGTGAAGTTGAACTAGTTGTTGATGGAACATTATACAGACAGATAGTGGGAAGTTTGAGATTTATCTGTCATGCAAGACCTGAAATTTTCCATCACCACAAATTTGCAGGTAAAAGATTAGTAGGAAATTTTCCACAAAAAATCAATGAAAAATTTCCCACAAACAAATCTATGAGAAATTTTTTCATAAAAAAATTTATAAAAAATTTCTCACAAAGAAAAATTTTCATAAAAATAAATCTGTAAAAAAGATTTAATAGGTAATTAATTTTTTTTTCACGAAAAAAATCTGTAAAAAATATTACATAAATAATTAAATTTATTTTTTAATACATACGGGCAAGAATGATACTAGATAAAAACTAGTATATGTAAGCAAAGTAGATAAAATTGTAAATGTACTAATTAATATTAAAATAGTTATATTAATTAATAACTACACAAAAAAGAATAAATATGTTACTACAAAAGTAAAATTGTTCATTTTAATGATATTAATTTTCATTAAGAACTACATAATGTAGTTATATTATTTTCATTTTATTAGAGATTTTTTAATGGTGATATTTTAAGATTAAGAATAGATTAGTTAATAATATTAAGATTCTTTTTAAATATTTTAATCGAAACCATATATTTTATTTTACGTACATATAACTAAGATGAATATTAAATAATTTAATTAATATTTAGTTAATTTAGTTAAGGTTGATTTTATATTGTAAACACTTTGCATTTTTTATTATTGCTTCTTGTTTAGTTAGGATATATTATTATTCTCTTAATTCCTCTATTCTTTATATTTTATACGAAGAACCAATATTTAATTTATATGATCTAATTATATTATTTGTATACAACAATGATATTAAATATGACATTTATTATTGACATTTTACTAAGTCCGATTTACTAAAAAGTTAAGGTTTGATTTTTTTTTTTAAACTTCTTATATCAAAGACATAGTATAAATCAATACAATTAAAACGATGGTTGAGAAAATGAATATTTTTATATGTTTTTTTAGCTTTATTAATTTATTTTATGTAGTCTTATTTTTTATTGTATTTGTTAATAAAAAAATAATAGATTTTTTAAAAAATTAAATCATATTTTTATAAAAATTGGACCAATTTATATTAATGTAGGGGCATTGTGTTTAATTCTTAAAAAAAATAGAAAAGTTTAAATAAGAAATTGTTTTCTATTTTTTAAAAAATTTTAAATTCTCTAATTTCTCTTAAAGTTTTCTCATTTATTTTCATCTGTTTCAAGATCTAAAAGTATCATTTTCACTTCTCAAAATCCGAAAATATTATATGGGAGTTCGAGTAGACCAATCATGTCTTATAAAATTTTATTTTAATTAAAATTTTATTTTAATTAAAATTTTAATTTTTTTCATTTTTAGAACACTTCGTTCAAATATTTAGGCATATAAATTTTTTATTTAATTTAAAAATATATTGATCTTAATCCATAGTAATAAAGTTAAATTTGTATTTAGAAATTTATAGAGTAAGATAAAGTATTAATTCAATTTGGAAAAAAAAAATTTAAAAATAAAAAAAACTAATTAGATTTTCTTGTATGTTAAGTGTTTAATAAAATTATTCTTATACGTAGAAGATTGATTTTGTATGAAATAATTGATGATGTATGAGATAGATGATATGGAAATTGGATAATAGTATGTTGTATATGAAAATTATGCTAAAATTTATGTATGAGATGAAATTTATGTTCGGTCTAACGATAATTTCTGAGTGTGTTTATGCCATAGTTTTGCTCGAGTAACGAGATTCTCACTTGAGTGAAAACATAGTTACTCTTTAGTACAATTTTGTTTGAACAATTATGTTTGTTTCTCGGGAAGTAGTGAAAAAAAAAATATATGAGATTTCTTATATGATAATATGATAAACTGATGAGA
The DNA here is from genome assembly GCA_016859785.1 of Macrotyloma uniflorum. Lineage (NCBI taxonomy): Eukaryota > Viridiplantae > Streptophyta > Magnoliopsida > Fabales > Fabaceae > Macrotyloma > Macrotyloma uniflorum. The sequence goes on along the minus strand of BDMB01000022.1, from coordinate 2,227,858 downwards.
TTATATATTTTCAAAATTTTATTGAACATGATATGAGGTTGATTACATAAAAAAATTAGGAAAATTATTTGACTATGTTGACAATAAATGATTCTCATATATTTGTCTGATATAACGTGTACTACCGGATATAAATAAAGAAAATTTAAAAATAAAAAAAATTATTAGAATTAGTCTATAACCTGATAATTAGAAACATGAGTAGATGTTATTATTAAAAATAAAAAATTTCATAAATTTTTTCAAAATAATTATTGTTAACTATTATAAATTATTGAATATAATGATGATGTAGGAGTGAAACTTTATCTTAATTAATTGAATAATTAAAATATAATTAAATGAATAACTGTCATGATAAAAATATAAATTTAATTAAATAAATAATTATAAATTTGATTATGTTTAATTTTTTTATATTTTATAAATTTAATGATATTATGATAATTATATATATATATATAATAATAATGTTTAGAAGAGAAATATTATTTAAAATTTGGAATATATTATGAGTTGTATAATAAAATTATTGTTGTTATGTGATAATGTAATTAACTTTGTAACTATAATAATAATACTTTAATGATAGTTAGAGAATTATATTAATTAGTTTGTTACCATTTTTATTTTTATTTTTTTGAAATAATAATATTTAAAAAAAAAAATTTAATAATTTTGCAGAATTATTTTTGTGTGTACCATACATATTTATAATCTAAGTTATACTTAAAAAGAAAGTGGAATTTTGGGGTGTGCATTCCTCACAAAGAAAAAGTTAATTATAAAATTCAATGTAAATTCAATGTAGATGCTAATTCAATTTATATCAGTGACCTACCATTGTGTTTGTATTCATTTGTACAAGGGAGGGAGTGAAACGAAAAGTCACACTCACAATAAACATCCTCACACAACTTACTCCTCACATAAATATTGTTTTGGAAAATAAAATCATTGTCATTTTCATTTATAATATTTTATCTTTTTTAAATTAAATTAATAAGTAATTGTATGTTAAAACAAAATAGTTGGTGTCAGTATAATGTGTATGCATTAATTATCTATAGGAAAGACCTAGGTTCTACCTATTAATTATGATAATTATACCCATTTAATTCTAAAAATATATTTCTTTGTTTTTTATAAATTTTTTTAATCAATTTTTATTTTTATTTATATGTTATTTATAAACTTCAAAATTTATATAAATGATCTTTTATCAATTATATTTTTAAAATTGATATTTTATTATGGAAAATATAAATTATTAAAAAGACAAATATCAAAAAGATAAGATTATAATTGATTTTTTTTAATATTATAAAAATTAATATTTAATATATATAACTAAATGTTAAGAAAGATTACCAATTTAATTCGGTATAAATTTTTTTATATATTATCAATAAATCTTGAATTGCTAAATGGATAAAATTCATTAAATTTTTGTAACAATAATGTTTTATTTAATTATTTAATAGCATAGAAAATTATAAACCTGAGGTATTCTCAAAAAGTATATTCTAAATATAGAAAAATATAATTTTAGTGTCGACATTTTGGCATCACCTATCTGTTTTTCTAATCATTACATTTTTAACAATTTTTTTTTGTTAATTCTTCTTATAAAAGAGATTATAATTCTTCTTATAAAACCACGTTAAATATTATTTTTAAATAATTATGAATATAATATATTTATATACATAATTATATTTTTAAATAAGGTCACGTTTTTATTTATATTTATTTAATTTATTCATTTATTTTTGACATTTTCTTTTTCTCTTCTTTATTAGGATAAAGACATCTATGAATTTTCTTAATACGACCAGTAAGCTCAAAATTTTCATATTTTTATGAAGAAAAGGAAAAACAACAGGTAAGTTTCAAACTTATAGTACATATGATATCATATATTCTCAGGCATACACACAAAAAAGAACGTTATTAAATTTATCATTTAAAATAAAAGTAATTTCAAATTGAAGTAATGATTAATTAATAACAAATGATTAATTTAATAATGGACCGTTAATGATTTTATCGTATAACATTTAACTCAAATGCTTTGTATTGTTTTGTGGGTTTTTACTGCTCGGATTAGCAATTGGGCTATCTTTCAGGCCCATTTCTTGTAGGCCCTTGAGCTTGTATGGTTGTCTCTTATTTATTCAGCTTTTGAAAATATAATTTTTATTCTTGGGAATTTTTTTTTTTCAAATTTTAATCACATTACAAACTTGCTGTAAAAAAAATACGTTACCTAGTTTTGTTTATGAAAGGAATAATAAGGTGGGATCCTATGCAGTTGTCGAATTTTATTTCATGATATAAAATTATTTTAGGAATGAAATTTCTTGTTGTTTAGAAATAAATGAAAAAAAAGATCTTTTGGAAAAAAATGGTAGTTAATAGTATAAATTAATTTGGTTCTCTTCCGGATATTATTTTGAAAACATTAATACAGCAAATGACCTATAAGTAAATACATACATAATTATAAAAAGGAAAACTATAAATCTTTCCAATTTTTTTTTTTTTTTCAAGTTGAACAAAGCTTTGTATGCTCGGCTTAGAATATATTATTTCTTCCCCGTCCACTGTCGTATGGAAGTAGAAAAAAAACTATATTCAAGAAAGGATATTTAGATAATTATTAACTTAAACTTTTGCTAAAATATAATTCTAGACACTTAAATGATTTTTTATTTAAATTTGATCCTTAAAATTTAAAATTTTTATTTTAGCCACTTATATTATATTTGAATAAAATAATTATTTTCAAAAAATTCAAATATATTAAATTTGAATTATTATCATTTCTAATTTATTAAATTTTTTAATTTAAATTTAATATTTTAAGTATCACCATTAAATATATATAAATTAAAATTTTCAGTTTAATCCTTACTAAATCTGGTTTAATATCACACGTTTTAATTAAATCTAGTCTAATATCACATGTTTTAGTTTGGTTTCATTCTAATTTAACTTTATTTAAATTAACTTAATTTAACTTATCCATATTAATATAACTTGATTAAATCTAATTTTACTCCATCAACATGTTCGAATTCATCCTAACTTAACTTGTTTAGTCCTTATTTGACTCTACTTATCCTGACTTGAATGGTTTTTACTTGTTTAGTTGATACTGACTCGTTTTGTCTCGACCCAGCCTAATTTGAACCAGTTTAACCTAACACAATGTAACCTAATTTGATCTAATTTATTGTGACCAAACCCAACTTGATTTAGCTTGACACATACTCACTTGACTAACACTCACCTAGTGGGGATTGCCTTGACCTAACTTGGCTCACATTAACTCGACTTGGCTCAACATGACTTAACTTAACCCAATTCTTCTTGACTAGATTGTCTAAACTTGGCCCAATCCACCCTAACTCGATTTTACCTACCATGACCCAACTGGTCCTAGTTAGGCCTAATTCATCTTGACTTGACTCGATCCAATATGACAAGTTTTGACTCAGGTTAACCTACATTAACTTGACCTTGCATTATCTTAACCTGAACCAACATGTCTGACTCTAATTTGGCTTCACTCACACTATCCTAGATCGACCTATACTTAGTCATCGAGATTGCCTTGACCCGACTAGGCCCACCCTGACCTAACCAATCAGGTTAAGCTAAGTTTATCAAAGTTAGACCAAGATTAACTAAGCTAAGTTGGGTTAGAATCAGTCGAGTTAGGTTCTATAAGGTCAGTTTTGGTCAAGCCACACATGGTTAGGCTTGGTCAAGCCAAGCCTCACTTATTGGAGTATAGTTAAGCTTATTCAAACTATGTTTGGTTAAGTTAGACAAGACTAGGACATATTGTGCTATGTTAGGTCGAGTTAGTCCATTTTGAGTTATGTTGGATTGGGTTTAATCAAATTAAAACTAATTTATTCGAGTTGATTTAAAATAATTTAGATTAAGTTTGATTAGGATTCAATCTTAACTAAACGACCGACATATTAATTAAAATCAAATAAAAAATAATTCGTATTAAGAATGAATAAAAAAAATATAAAGATTAAAAACTTAAATCTAAAAAAATAAAAAATAAAGAATTTTAATTTTTTTCTTTTAAATAAAATTTAAAATTTTCTAATTTTAAATAATTGAACTTTCCTACTCAAATAACATATTTTATGATAAAATATTTCAATTTTTTTATAAAAATAAATTATTATCTACAAATTCTCCATTCAAACTCAAGATTAATTTTTTTCTCATAAACCAAATTCATCTTTTCTTATTTTTACAATATAATATTTATTTATTTAATATTTTCTTTATATAATAAATATAATAATTTGTTAAAATATTATAAAAATATATAACATTTTTCTCAAGATAAATATTATATATTTTTTTTATTTATCGACTCTCTTATTAAGTCTCACTAATATATATTAATTTACCATATTCAAATAAGCTGGTAATGCAAAAGAGAGTATATATTGTGTTGTGAATTTCACACAGGAAATTAATATACTGCCATGATAAAATCTAAATTAGTTTTGTAGATTCTCAAACAATAAAATATAATTTTGTTACATCTGAAGCAGTTAAAAAGAAATAAAGTTTTCTCATTAATAATTCCAAAAATCGAAGTCATAAAGTAAAACTTGTTTGTAGCAAAATGAAAGTGGTTAGGAGATAGTGAAGGGAGAAAAACAAGTATCAAATGTAAGACTGGTAGAAACATAGAAAAGGTAACGGTGAATGGTGAGTTTGGACACGACACCAACACGCACCCAATCATCGTCTTAACGCCAATCCTTTTCACTTTCACTTTCACTTTCACTTTCACTTTCAGTTGGATCACTCGCTCACACCCCGACACCAAAATCCAACGACCCAACACATACATAGAAACATTTGATCTGGTTTGATTCATTTCTCCTCGTAACTCCGAATCTCACATGGCTCATCCAAGAGACAACCTCTTGTTCCTCCTATGCCTTCTGTGTTATTCTCTCCACGCCATTGCGGGGTATTCTCTCTCTGTTCCATTATTTCTGTATTTACTCTCTCGAGAACAATCCATCGTAAGGGTTGGAGATCCCATTAAGTATAGAGATATAAGGATATTATAGTATTAAGTAGAAATATAACCGTATTATACTATATAGTATAGTATATAATTGAATATAAATGTTATCTTATGTTGAATTAGACAGATTCCAATATGGTATTGCTAAACTTGTTGGAGCCTTACCATGTCATTTATTATCATACAGTTATGAGATCATCTGCAAACATGTAGCTCCACTCTAAGATATATTCAATCCTTTACATGTGGAATATATCTGAAATATGGTGATATTATAATATATATATATACCGGGTATAAACTTCTCTTTACAAATATGGTTTAATATTAATTAGGTTCAAAATCCATTCTAAGTAAGAGGGACACAAGAACACAACTTGCAATACAAGTCTTGTTGGTTAATTGAATTTAATTTATGAATGAATGAATAACAGAAAGAGCTACTATGACGTACTTCAAATACCGAAAGGCGCGTCAGATGAGCAGATAAAGAGAGCGTATAGGAAACTGGCGCTGAAATACCATCCCGACAAGAACCCTGGCAACCAAGAAGCCAATAAGAAATTTGCAGAGATTAGCAATGGTATATATATGTGCCATTCATCAATTTTCCTATTACCTTATTATTAATTGATGAATCAATCAAACAGCTGATTAATTTCATTGATTAATTATTGTTTTGTTATCTTGTTGAATCAATTGTGGTGATGACATTACATAGCGTATGAAGTACTCTCAGACAGTGAGAAGAGAAGCATTTATGATAGGTACGGGGAAGAGGGTTTGAAGCAGCACAGTGCAGGAGGGGGTAGAGGTGCTGGGGGAATGGGCTTCCAAGACATTTTCAGCTCGTAAGTTATGTTAGTAGTGATTGTGTGTGTCCATTTGTATCTGTTTCATATCATGAGTGGGTTCGTTTGAGTGTTAAATTTGTGTTTCTTTGTTGACTGTGGAATGTGGATGCTTCTTTCTTTCAGTTTCTTTGGGGGAGGTCCAACGGAGGAGGAAGAGAGGATTGTTAAAGGAGATGACGTGGTTGTTGAATTGGATGCTACGCTCCAAGATTTGTACATGGGAGGTTCCTTCAAGGTATAGCTACTATCTTTTCTTAACTTCTGCAACATTTTGAGCCTCGGATATAGATGGAACAAAATTAATTTGAAGTTTGTGTTAGGTACTTACAATTGAGAAGAGATTGTTACAAGTTTGGAGTCCTAGAATGGAAAAAGTTGAATAATATATATATATTGAACGTGATATTATATTATCTTATGTAGTTCTAGTTATCGATTACTTGGACTAAAGTTTTATTTACCTGATCTACATTAACCCCAAGTGTGTGGAGATATGTTGAAAAAAATTGGTTTAATATAGTTAGAATACTTCACCGAGCACATATTTGAGCCCTAGTAAGCCAGAAGCACTTGGGTTTTTTAGCAGTATAAACTTCTCAGGTTAAGTGATTGTTTCTCAGTTTCATCTTTTTAACTCTTAGCTCTTTTTTATGATCAGGTTTGGAGGGAGAAAAATATTATAAAGCCAGCACCTGGGAAGAGGCACTGTAACTGTAGAAATGAGGTTTATCACAGGCAAATAGGTCCTGGGATGTTTCAACAGTTTACGGAGCTGGTAAAACATCTTGAAGAATCGTAAAAGAATAAATATTTTTTCTTGTTTTTTGTCTTTTGATTGTGATGCATACTTTATAATACAAACTTACAAATTCTTCCTAGATTTGTATGCTTGTATCTGAAACTTCTAGTTAATTTTCAAGCCCAGGAAATTCTTCTTTTCCATTCAGGAGACAGTGTATGTGCGTGTTTATTTTATTCCTAGTGTTAACTTATCTGATAAAATTTTTCACTCCTATTTCTTAATTTATCTGTTCAGGTTTGTGAGCAGTGCCCAAATGTTAAATATGAAAGAGAAGGTTATTTCGTCAATGTTGATGTTGAAAAAGGCATGCAAGATGGGCAGGTAATCTTTCAGCAAATTTATTTCAAAGACGTTTATTTTTTCTGACGAAGTTAAGCAAAGGTTATTATTACAAGACTTTATAAGGTGTGAGGCATAGGCATCATGTTAACCACACCTGAGTACATGCATCAAATCTGATTAAATGATGTTATAATAGGTTCTAAATCAACTAGTGGAGCCTTTGAGGCTATTTTATAGTCCTATCAAGAAATTTCAGGGCTATTTTATAGTCCTGTCCAAAGAAAATTTAACAGTGTTCAAGCAGTGGTTGGTGTCCAAAAAAAGTATTTTTGTGCTTAAAACAGATAGAGGTGGAGACCATGGAATTATAGAAGAAATGAGAAGTTAAGGAATTGTTTGATTGAAGTACAAATTCTATTTTTAGAGCAAATTCCCAGCATTAGATGTAGAAGGACAATTTTCCATATGAAGGATGTTTTTAAGCTGACAACACAGTAGTTAAGGTTGTGTTTGAAGGAAATGCTGAAAACATCTTTCAACATCTCCTTTCCAAAACATGGAAATATGATTCTAGAAGAAAACAGTGCCATTTTTTTTTTATTAATAATAATAAAAAAAAGGTAAATATACTTCTTCATGCAACATTTATGACAATTTTTATGTTTAGTACAATAACAAAAAATAGAGTGGTCTTCTTATAATAACTATAATTTTGTTTGAATTTTAATTATATATGTTAATTTTACTGTTAAATATGAATGTGAACATTGTCAAGTGGAAAGTATCAGTGATATATTAATTTACTATATTTTTTTCATACAACATATATGTTTTATTTTCATTTTTAGTATAATTACAAAAAAATTGACTAGTAGGTATAATTTTGCTTTATTTTTATACACTTATGTTAACTAGTGAGTTAAATACTTAAATGAGCATTGGCACAGAAAAATAAGTGACATCTTAGTTAAAATTGATTTACCTGTACAATTGATTTACATTTTTTTTTTTTTGCATTATTTTTAGATAAAATATTTATTTAAAAACAAAATATTATTATATTCAACTAATATTTTTTTTTAAAGACCAATTCTTTTAAAATGACGAGTTCTCCTCTTGGATCATATTTCGTTTTTCTTATATTGGAAAAGAGAGGTGAACAAATTTGTATCTTCCTTGATTGAACCAGCTTATTTACTTTACTAAGTATGAAAGTGAGCAGAAAATTATCTTTCATCCTCTCCAAAGCAAAAATAAAAAACTTTTACTCCATTTTCACACCCTCTATCTTTCCATTTCCTAAGTGCTGCGAGTAAAGGGTGTATAAATTGCTAGTGAAGAAAGCTTGCTAAAAACATTCCCTTTTAAAATTGAAATTTGCATCAGTAGCAGCACAGTTGAGTCACCAATTTTTGCCCTTTTACAGGAAGTGCTATTTTCTGAGGATGGTGAGCCCATAATTGATGGAGAGACCGGAGATCTAAGGGTTAGTAACTTAGTTTTTTCATGTTTGTTTAACAACTGTTTTGCTTACATTACATGGTTTGCTTACAATAGATATGGTATTTTGAGCAGTTTCGAATTCGTACAGCACCCCATGACCTCTTCAGAAGGGAAGGCAATGACTTACACACCACTGTCACTATAACACTGGTAAACATTGTGATAATTCGCAACTTTGTGTGGTTATCAATTACATGATCAGTACTTTGTTCCGAGTTTATTGGACAGGTTAAAGTCATGCAAAAGTAGACTAATAGTATAGTTCTATTCATGAAATTAAAACTCAAAATTTTGAGTCTGTTATTGATGTCCTTAAAATTCTTTGTGGATTGTAAACTGTTTGTTTAAAATATATGTTCAGATTCAAGCCCTTGTCGGCTTTGTGAAGACTATTAAACACCTAGATGAGCATCTGGTGGACATAAGCACGAAGGTGAACATGAATTATCCTTGTTGCAGATCACATTGATAGGATATTTAACTCTTATGTGTAAGAAAAGGCACATACCTGACTCTAAAAGACTTGTTTTGATCATTAGGGAATCAGAAATCCAGAGCAGGTGAGGAAGTTCAAAGGAGAGGGCATGCCATTGCATATGAGCACAAAGAAAGGAGATCTTTACGTCATGTTTGAGGTTCTATTCCCAACCTCATTAACCAAGGAACAGAAAAAAAATATAATAGCAATTCTTGATTAGAATACAGGATATGTGTTTCTTTGCCATTATTTGTCCTCAATGTAACATGATTAGGTGGTTATAGTGAAAGTAAAGCTTGAGTTTCCTCCTTCCCCACCCATTTTTGTTAGTTTTTTTGTTATACTTCATTGACCCTCAATTTCTGTGCCTTATTGGCATGCTATTCTTTTTGGTCAAGATAAGATAAAATATTACACAAGCTGAAAAAACCTGCTTACATTGACTATGTGTGCCGTGTCTGAAATTATTAATGGAGAAAACTGATAGTGGGCATTCAGTTAATGGTGCTCAGTTGCAAGTTCCTCTGATCATGCCTCCTTTAGCCTTCGGTCATGGTTGATCAAACACTTAAAATGAGAGGAAATAGGGGGAGATGCCATTCGATTGCAGAGAATAATGATGGCATCATACTTATTGTTGGTTGTCTCAGAGAAATTGCTACTTGTTATGGTGCTACTTGGAACAGCAAAGAGTAGATTTTATTTGCTGAAATAGCGATTTAATCCAACTTTATTAGAATGTTTCGCACGACAACTCACGAAATGGTCATTCATTCTGGGTTGATTTAGCAAACGAGTCACCAATCAACACTCCTATCCTATAATGCCTGAATTTATCATATTTGTTATTAAAATTTTGAAATTAAGTATATAAAAATTATTATTTTTAATTTTTTACTTTTTAAATTAAATTAAAATAAAAAATATAAAAATAATTTATTAAAAATAATATAGTATAACTTTCTTAAACTTCATTTCAATTTAAATAATGAATCAAATTTAAAATTTTATTTATATAAAATGTAAATCATAACTAATTTTTCTTAAAAAAAAAACATTTTTTTAATTATAAGAAAAATTAATATAATTTAATCTATAATTAATAAATTCATAAGAAATGTAATTATTTTTAAATTTAATTCAAATAATATTCATAAAAATATTTACATATGATTACGTAATTTGTCATTGGAAGAAAAAAAAAAAAATATATATATATATATTCATAAAAATTAATTAAAATACATCATTAAATTAAAGTATATAAATTTCTATATATATATAAAAGAAAAAATAGTATTTTTATATTATTATAACTAAACAAAATCACTTGTTTTGAAAACTAGAACATAAATCACTTGTTTTAAAAGTTTAAGACACGGCTGAAACAAAATGATTTTAAACGTGTATATAAAGTACTTCATGTTTTACAGCCCTATCGTAAAAGAAATTCATACTTTTACTTGAGAAAACTTTTTTTTTCGTAGCTTAAACAAGCATAATAGTTTTTCAAAAGTCTTCAAAACATAATTAGTTTTTCATAAATAAAAAAGAAATGACCTTAGAAGGTATCATTATTACTCAAGGTGGGAATAAATTTATTATTTTTTCTTACATCGTCTTGATAGCTTTAAGAAAATATTTTTCTAAAACTGTATAAAAGTATGTGCGGCTAAGGCAGAAAATGATTTTATGATCATGTACACATTATATTTGAGTTAGATAAAACAAACTTTCAATCTAGAGCATCTTCTTAAAAGCGAAACACATTACAACCAAGAAAAAAACAGGTCATTATCAATCTGGACCGCAACATTAGTGTGTTTCAGTAATCTCCATTATTTTCATCCTTCAACTGTCTCGTCCACCTCAAAAACCTTCCTCAGTTTCTCTTCGTCTGATTCAAAAACCTTTCTTGCTTGTTTCAGCTCTTCATTCATAGTCAGTAGTTCTGTACAGCGGTTAAGTTTCGGCAAATCCTGCAGAACACACAACTATGGATATTAGACAAACAAGAAATGATAATCACGAAACGGCAAAACAAATATGATGGTAGTGTGATTCTGTCGTTTATAAGTAGATAGATCATATTAACTTATGACAGCCTAATGCCATGTTCGCTCATAATCTACTCTACGAAGGCTGCAGCTTTTCAGGGTTTTTTGTTTGTTTGAACTGTGTTCTAGGCTTGCATATGACAATTTCAAATTTCTTAACTGCTATCTATGGAATAAAGTCGTCCAGAAGATTGCTGGGAGTTGTCAAAACCAACAACCATCAACTTTTAAGAAAAGATGATGGGTTAGTCTTCACCAGTTTTTTATAATATCACGGTTAGTTTGCTCAACTTAATGAAAAATGGTGAGGCAACGTTCATGCAGGAAGGGTTTCTGCCAGTGAATGTTTAAGCCATTGAGGAACTACAAAATTAACCTTTGCTAACATCAGTAGGGTGTTACTTCTACAATCTATCATACTTACTGCAGACATTAAGATTTGTTGGTAATATTTAGATATCCGTAAGACACTGTAAGTAAACGTAAAATAGGACCCATGTTAATGCTAATGATTAATGATCCCATTGCTAAAAAGCCAAAGAAGTAGGCAGGAGTGGAATATAAAATACAGGTATATATAACATAATTACATTACGCATGAGTGGTTCTCTGCAATCTAATCTTTACACGTCGATCCCTAGTCTCGAAATGTTGGAGTGGGTAGAATATAGACGTGAAAATGTCAGATTCCTTAACTTGACAGGCTAATAAAATGCTAATAGTGCTGATATTCATTGTTAGCAATGCTGACAAAGGCAGATTGGAAAGAGCAACTTCTGGCTAGTATGAGTGTTAGATTACAATTATGTTGTGAAATTCTGATTCTGACTAAATTGAGAAATAAACACTTACAGAAAGATGGATTAATTAAGTAGGGTGTTCTCAACATGTAGAAGTGTTATAGAGGATTTTTCCGTTAGTTTGTGCAGGATTCCTGTTTGATTAATTTATTCAGTTTTGTGTTTTGTTTCGCTTCTAATCCATGAGATTTAAACAATTAATAAGGATTTACAGAGGTTAGGATAAAAAATTGCTAAAATAAATATTTACCTTGAAAATAATGATGTCAAGGACGTTATATTTGATTTCATTTAATGCACTTTTTCAGAAGAGCTATAGAGAATTCAAGGTGCCCCAGTAATTTTTAATCTTAAAATAATTATTTGCAATTTTTTAAAACAAAAAGTGTACCTTGCGAATCAAATATAGGAAATCCTCCACTGCTAGTTTCCCCCTTTGAGATCCAATATCTTGGGCTTTATGTACCTTGCCAGACAAATTAAGCATAAGGACAACCAAGCTAACTAGTCCAGCTCACTCAGAAGGAGTTGAACAATTTAAAAAGTAAGGAGTATTACCAGTTCTGTCACATATTCCACAACAATGTCCTCCATAAGAGACACACTTTCAGGAAGTGGCTAATTGCAGCGGCAAAAAAATAAAAAATAAAAGTCAAGCTAAGAGACATAATTCTTTAAAACTTACAGGAAAATAGTATTGTTAAAAGTTAAATAACGAAGACAATACAATACATATTATGCGTACATAGGCACATGCGCAGAGGGTAAGGGTTAACACTTAATACTCACATTAGGATCATCTCCAAAGCCATACATCATGTGCTGCACTATAGCAACCAAAAAATAATATTATTAGGAACGAGAGAAAACTAGACTAAACCGTTAAAAATTCAGAACAAAAATTCTTACATTCTTTTTGGAAAACTCCTCTTTTGCGCTTGGATGACGTTTCTGATGGTTGTGAGGAAGCTGCTCTTAGTTTTGATGAGGTTCCAGCAGCAGAACTGCTCATTGTTATGGGGTCAATGCTTCTACTGTTATCTTCAGTGGGTAACTGGAGTTGATGAATAGGAGAAACTGAAGATACTTTTGGATCTTTCAATGCAGTTTGTAGGTTCTGTTCTGCACACAGAATGCAAGAGAATAAAAAACCATAATAACTACATGCTCATAACCGCACACCCCTCAAATGAACTTCCAACTTGTCCCAAGCTACCCCCTTGGTTTGGTGTCAAAACCCACATCAAACCTGCCCCCACACAGTAGTTGTCATCTTCTACCCAAGAATCACAGTTGACAAAATAAATTCCATCAGAATTGATAAAGTCAACTAGATAATTTCCATCACGAACAAGATTAGATAAATAATGGAAATAAAGTGCGCAGCATGAGTTTGAATCATTATTGTTATGCCAAACAAAAAACAGAATAAATATATTGGAAAATTGCAACATACATAATACAATTTTCCAACCTCCTTTAGAGGCATTAACTACTCTTATAGACTCCCCGTGATAATTTCTTGATATAGTTAAAAGAGATGTAAAGACTAGCAGCGCTCCTATGAGCACCTTTAGCTATGTATATATACACATTGAAATGCTGCAAAATCACAATAGTCACTTTAAAATTGCAGCTAGCAAATAGAGAATAAATGAACTGGATTTTGCGCTAACAACTACTAGCTAGAGACAACAATTTTCCAGTAATACACGAACCACTACTTCCAAAGGACAAAACTACAACCAAACATAAGTACAGTTCTAGGAACCTTTTTAAAATACACAGATAGGACATGAATCACATTTGCATAGCCTTAGATTACTTGCTGAAAAACTGCAATTATTTTCTGTATAAGCATGCAGTATTGAGAAAAGTCAAAAAGCTACAAAGCACAACTAGTGTCAACACTAAACAAGAAGAAAAACAGTTAATCTCTGTTAGGACTTAAAGCACAAGAAAAGATTCCAATCCAAAAGACTAGTCCATTAAGTGGGAGAACCTCAATTCTTAATTACCACATCAAGTAGCTTATCCTACTCAATGTGGGACTAATTCCAATCTAAAAGAGTGGAAACCTTCACTTGTTTCAAGAAAACCAATTCTTATATAAGATATTGCAGCAGCAAATTACAAAAGAGTGCATCAGTTTCGAAGGGCTAAAGAGATAACCTGAAAAGGCGTTCAGACCAAAAATTTTGTAAATAGAGCTCACAGTGTTTAACTATTGAAATTTCTACACTGCCAACACAGCAACATAATCCCAAAGATTATGATGAAATCTGCTATCTGAATGTAAAGGTTTAAAACAAGACTCAAAACAACATCAATACGCAAATAATAAACATAATCGTAGGGATTCTGAAAAACAAACCTAGGGAATTTGAAAAGGGGAAAACTATAAACGTCAATCTCGCTCAAATGGAAAGGTATATAGGGATTCTGAAAGGGGAACAACTTAGGAATCATGAGAATGAGAGAGAACTAATACGAAAATGAAGTAAACAAAAACATGGAGGGAATGAAAATTTACCTCAGCGATTGAAAATGAAGACGCGCGAATGGCTAGTAGTAAGAGCCAAAGGAAAAGCAATTTGCTGAGTCTCTGAGTGGCGAACAGCGCAAGAGGGAGGGAATTTATGGATTGTGAAGGGAATTTGGAAGCTTTAGGGTGCAGAGAAGAAGGGATAGTAGTCAAAACAATATGAGTACCGCTATATTAGTTTATCGCGCCTCTGTTTATATTTATACCAAAATTAATTAATCAAAATATCAAGGATAACATTATAAAAAATTATATAAAAAAATAGTTATAAAAAATTATATATATACAACATTATTAAAAAAATAATCTCTTTTATTAATACTTATCAATATAAATTTGGTGATAGATATTAAATTAAAAGTAAATATATTTTTATTCCCTCTTAAATAGATTATATATTAAACTAGTATAAAAAAAATTGTGTTAATTTTATCGTTTGAAAATGTAAATATTTTTTTTATTTTAATTTTTTAATGTCAATTAAAAAATTTGATAAAGTGATAAAAAAAAATATTATAACGGGATTTTTGTAAAATATCTTATTTATTAAATATTTAATATAAAAAATTATATTAATTTTTGGTTTTATGAAATTTAAATATGTTTTTTTATATAAATTTTTAATTATGTGAGAATAAAAGATGGTGAAAGTGATAAATATAGAATAATATTATTACTATCTTATACCGTTTTTTAAATTTTAAGATTTTTTTTATTTTGATAGTGTTGAAATCATTTTACCATGTATCATAATTAATATTAGTCATTATATCCATAACAAACAAAGGTAAAGAAATTACATTCTTTTCCTAACTAATTTTTAAATTTGGCAGGCCTTCTTCGTTTGTCATTTGCTTTTATAGAAGAGACATTTAGATTTTTTTATAATTATTTTTTCTTAATTCAGGAATACCACACTTTGATATCAGAAAAATTCACAGATTGTGAAACTACAAAAATACATGCTCACTATCACAAATTGAGACTATAATGAATGTCATGTGTTACCAATGTAAAACATGCTTGATGAATTTAATGACATAAAACTTGTCTGTGAACTAAAGTTCTATTTAATTTAGACTCATACTATATGTTGAATATCATATTTTACCAATGTAAAATATGGTTTAATAAATCTAATGACATAAAACTTGTCTGTGAATTAAAGTTCTATTCAATTTAGACTCATAACTTTATGACAAATGTCACAGTTTTACTAATATAAAATACGTCTTGATGAATCTAATGACATAAAACTTGTCTGTGCGTTAAAGTTCTATTCAATTTAGACTCATGTAACTTTATGACAAATCTATTAGACTATGTTCCTCACTATGAATACTATTACCTATTGGAATAATAACGGTAAACCGTGAACTAGTACACCAGGTAAGTTCCCAATAAAGAAAGGTGGGTCAGTAGTCTTTCCTATACATGCACTATCACACTTATCTAGTACTCCAACATTAATCTAACATATCTAGCTGCGGAACAACACAACCAGGCTTTTAGATTCATAACTTTATGACAAATGTCACGTTTTATATGTAAAATATATCTTGATGAATCTAATGACATAAAACTTGTTTGTGGGCTAAAGTTCTATTCAAATTAAACTCATTACTTTATGATAAATTTATTAGACTATGTTTCTTTTCTCTGGAGTAAAATAAGAAATATAATCCAATATTTTATCCTAATTAATCACACAAATATAACAAAATTACTCTAAGTATATTTTATCATATTATATGTAATTAATTACCATCAACGTTTATAATATGATATAAATATTAATGAATTAAAGATGTCGTGACTATTCTCTAATTTATCAAAATTATATATTTCACCAAATATTAAAAAAAATAAAATATTTATATTTAATATTCTTAATAATAAAATAATTAAATAATATTTTAAAAAAAATATATTAAAAATATAAATAACTAAATATATTTCATAAATATCTATATAGTATAATGGTTAATATTTTGAAAATCTAAATCCATAACAATCCCATATTCTTATATTCAAGGAAAACAAAAATTGCTTTATTAATGCAAAGTAAATAGCAACGGATCACAAATTGGTACATATTTTCTATTTTGATTTTGAGAAATCTAAATATAATTTTTTTTTTTCAACTTTTAGTTCCTTGAGAATAGAAGATGGTAAAGGTGACAATACACTGACAAATATATCACCATGTTATGAGGCTTTAGAACTTTCATATTCTTACATTGTGTGAATTGTTTTTATAAGGACATAACCTCAATGGTGCATGAGGGAAAAGTTATATGTCTAATAATAGTTTGTGAATTGGATTTCATATAAAATTTTTAAAATATTTTCATTACTTTCAATTTGATTTTCATACGCAACATAATTAATATATTATTAAAAGATTGAAAAGAAAATCATATTTAGATTTTATAAGGATTAAAAAATTTATAAAATTATTTTAATAAATAGACATTTTTACCATAATTATAATAATATTTTATTTAAATAAAATTATAAATTATCGTATTAAGTTATTATTTTTGTTTGTCATACAATCCAAATTTGTAATGACCTTAAACAATTTAATATGTTTAAATCTTATAAGAATTAAAATAATATAAAAAATAATAAAAATTATGTATAACTAAAAAAATAAATTTTATGTATAATATCCATCTTTAATTTTTCTATAAAGATTATGGGATATATTTATCCTACCATTTATTCTTATTTGAAAACACAGTCATCATAATTCAAACATGTATAAATAGAAGAAATGGATAAATTAAAGAATTTGCAATAATCAATCATATAATATATATGAGAAAATTCAAAAACTATCAATCACAAATTCACAACATATGAATCTACAAAGGCTTATACATATAAGCACATAAAGATTGATTTATTACTTTATTGTGGTAGCAAAACTTATTGAATAAATTTACTATGCGCAAATAATTGTTATTTTTGGAAATTAATATAATTTTATCAAGAATTTGCTCAAATGAATTTTAAAATACTTAACATACTTTTTTTTTTCACAGAAAATTCACAAAAAGGATTAAAATCTGCTCAACAAATTTGTGTAAAAGTTTTGGACTTGAATTTTTCATATTTGACTAAACAATTATTAGACACTTAATAAAATTATATTATTTTAAATTATCATTTTTAAAGTTTTAAATTAACTTTATTATATTTAATGAATTGTTGGTGACTTTTTTTATACTACTTTTGTGTATCTTTTAAAAAAATAGAAAGTAGGAATTATGAGGGAAAGTTAAATGGTAATGAAAGTTTATCAAACCTCTATATACTTAATTTCTTGATCCACACGAGCGTAAGAATAATATCTCAAAGTACTTAATATATATGATCTGTGCACGTGAGAAAATAAATATATAAAAAATTTGAATAATAATATAGTAAATAAATAATAAAAATTTCAATTATATTAATAAGTTATTTATTTGATTTTTTTTTTCCAAAAATCTTTATATATAAATTTTGTTTATATAATAATATAATAATGACTAAACTCATCTTTATAATTAAATTTAAAAAAATATATAAAAATACTTCATAAACACATATTTTTGAAATGAGAATGAAAATTTTAAAATATTTTTATTTTATCTTGCTAAAATAAGAGTTTATTGTAAGTATAACATTTTGTTTTATATTTTATTTTATTTTAAATATGTATTTCAATGGAAATATATTTATTATGTTATAATTTTATATCATATAATTTAATTTTTAATAATATTTAATTTAAAATTAAAATTTATAAATTTTATTTTAAATTTATTATTTATTAATTAAATAATATAAATTTATTTATTTTTAGAAAATTAAATTATAAATTTTAATCTATTATTTATTAATTATATTTTAATTCAACTATAAGTATAAAAATAAAACTAGAAGTATTATTTTCTATTTTATTTAATCAGAAAAAATTATTTAAAAGACACGTAAGAAATATCATGTTAAAAGAAAACATTGAATTTTCCTTGTTTTGGTTATAACTGGTGAGGGTAGTTGTTAGGTGTGATTTAGGTTTTGGTTATAACTGGTGAGGGTAGTTGTTAGGTGTGATTTAGGTTTTGGTTGGAATAAATAGGTTTGGGTCCAGCTCTGTAACTAATTTTCACAATTAATATAATTATTATTCAAATTTAATGCTCCGCATTTCAATAGATGGATTTTGGTGGCAATCCACACAGACGTATCAGGATGGAAAGCCAGCACTTCTGCATTTCTAAAAATGGAAATATTGAATGAAGTAGGACAATTAATCACGTAAGAATGATACTATAACAGTTCATTAGTTTGTTTTATTGATTTTTATTCTTATTTGAAAGTAGAGATTTATTAACACAAATTATAAATTGAATCATAAAAATATATGATTAAATTTTAATATAATTGAATCATATAATTTTAATAATTTTAACACAAATATTAATATATAGAAAATAAGGAATATGAATATTACTTTATTCATAATATAAGAATGTGAATATTTATTTTAAACACGAACACCTTAAAATATATAGATATAATCTTTATACAATTAACTCATTAAATGTTTTCTTATAATTTTTTTTATTTTTATATTTTAAATCTATTTTTTTTATTTTTATAATTTTATATCTAAAATGTAATCAATATATTAAAATAAAATAAGAAAGATGAATGTTATTTATTGAAATAAAAATAGAAAATTATCACTTATTAAAAATAGAAGGGAGATTAATGCTGATTCAAAACTAGAAAAATTGTGAGTTTTATTTTATTAGAAAGACATGTAGAAATTAGACAAATATATGAATGTCATTTAATTGTCTTAGAGGAGGTAAATTTTTTCTATTTTCTCTATTTATATTTTTAATTATAATTTTTATGTATATATATATATGATTATAATAATTTTTTTATAGTGATAATTACTATGGTTCTTATTTTTTTATTATATTAACGAAAATATGAACTAACGTGATAATGTATGTATTTTTATTTGTTTATTTATTTACTCTGTAAATGTGGAGACTGAATATTTTAAGACTTAATTTTTCAAATAAATTTATTTTGTTTCAATTAAAATTAAAATATGAAAAAAAATTGCAGAAATAATTATATTTCTGTTATTTACATTTGAATATATGAAATAGATGTAAATGAAATTTGACTTATTTAAAATATGCGTTTTGAAGGGGAAAGTATTAATGTGATGGGTGTGGCGTTTAGTTGCAACCGATAGCACATATTGCGATTCTCCAGAATAGAAAGGATGGGAAGTTAAGTTTTCGAGGTTTTACCGACACGTCACCAAATAAAAGTACGCGTGCACTGCATCCACACTTATGACGTGGCACTTCGATCTAAAAGTTTGGAGCCTGTCAGAGATTCACGCGTTTCTTTTCTACGAAATTGCGAAACACACACTCTCACAAATCCAATTCCCAAGCCAAACACGGAAAAACCCTCTCTTCAGAACGACGCCGTCGCCACGAGAGAACACTATTTTGTCCACTAACACCAATAAACGTCGTCGTTTCATGGTCACGTAACTGTAATTGTGAGATTTTCGGTCACCTGTTTTTATTTTTTGTATTATTTATTGTGCCCTTTACGGTTCCGCTCTCTTTAAATGCTCCCTCCTCGTTCTTTCTTTCTCTCTCTCTCTCGTTTTGAAGAACAATAAAGAGTGAAGAAGCATCAAGAAAACTGCGAAGCGCTTGAAGTTGAAGAGAAAAAGCAAAAAGAAATAAAGAAAAAAAACATCGTTGTTGTGAACATTGTTGTGTTTGTGTTTCCGAAAACTAAAAGGAATGGAAGCTGTGTGTTTAAAATCTGGAGTACTTCCCACGATTTCTATTAGTGGGTCGCTGGACGCACGTGCCAATCCTTCTCAGGTGTGCACGGTGGGGCGTTCCGCGGCGGATAAACCGCCGCAGAGGTCGCTGTTTTCGAGGTTTTCGTTTCGGTACCCTTTGGAATCTCTCTGGCCTCGGGGGAACAACAGCAGGCACAAAGGCCTCGCCCTCGACGACGCCGTTTTGGCGGATAACGCCGAAGCAGGCACAAAGGCCGTTAGAGATGATGACGGTGAGGGTGACGGAACGGAACGGCAGACTGGAAACTGGGTTTTGAAGATTTTGCACGTGAAGTCCGTGTGGGAGGGGAAACAGCGCGATGAAGAGGAGGTTGTGGTTAGTGATCAAACTCAAAGCAATTGCGACGAAGAGGAAGTGTGTGAATGTGAAGCTTGCGGGGTTCAGGAAGATGACAGTGATGGTGACGATGATGTAGAAGAGGCTCAATTCGATAAAGGCTCGTTTTCCAGAATGCTCCGAAGGGTATCGTTAGCTGAAGCTAGATTGTACGCTCAGATGTCACACTTGGGGAACTTGGCTTACGATATACCTAAAATCAAGGTACGAGACTTTAGATCTTTCTTTTTTGTTTTCTGCTTTTAATTTTGGTAAATCGTAGGTTTAGGTCTGTTTCATACTTTTTTCATTTTCTGTTTGTGCTTTTTGATTGCTTTGAGTCTGATTCATAGATTTTTAGACCTCAGATCTATCTTGTATTCAACTGATCTGGATCTACCACACATTGTTTGCTTGAAGATTATTTGTTTTATGACTTCTCTAACTTTTCAAAAACCCACGGAGATTTAAGTTTAAACTTTATTAAGAATGTGTAATGGAAGTGCCTTGTTACGATACATGTTTCATTTAGCTATGGATTAATCTTCATTTGTGAGATCTGATGGATCATTGCTGTTGGGAGTATTGTTCTCCGAGAGAGATGTTGATGGGGCATTGTTATTTTACTATTTACCGAAGATTAAATATCACTTTATAACTATAACTAGAACATATATGTGTAAAACTCTGATATTGGTTTTTATTAAAATTACTTGTTCTGAAATTGATTGATAACTCTTGAAATTTGACTTTTCACATAATGAATATAACACACTAATTTATATTTTGGATTTGATAATTTAGCCAGGGAAACTCTTAAAACATTATGGTCTGCGCCTTGTAACTTCATCAATAGAGAAGAAGGAATTGGCAGCAACAGCAGAACAAGATACGCAGAAAGTTGAAACTGATGACAAGGAAGAAAAAGAAGAAGAAAAAAGAGAGGATATGAAGAACAGTGGATACAAGATAAGTGCAACTGCTGCTTATAACATTGCAGCCTCTGCTGCCACTTATCTGCATTCTCAGACTAGGAGCATATTTCCATTTAAATCCTCAAATGCTGTGACTGGTGAAGCTTCACTTGATGGAAGCAATCAAAGCCTAGACAGTAACATGATAAACACAGAGGTGGCATCTTTGATGGCTACAACTGATTCAGTGACAGCAGTGGTTGCGGCAAAGGAGGAAGTAAAGCAGGCTGTTGCTGATGATTTAAACTCTGTACATTCCTCACCCTGCGAATGGTTTGTCTGTGATGATGACCAGAGTGGTACAAGATTTTTTGTTATTCAGGTAGGAAAAGTAATCGGGGGCGTTTTATTGCTTTTTGTTCTATAATTGTTCTTCTTGGTTGCAGCTTGAAAGTTTGCTGTAATTTGCGACAATTTGTGAGCTTAAATACGATAAAATCATTATGACTGTTGTTTCCAATATTTTATCTGTATTATATAGCTGATTATAATTTAGAGTATCTGTATTCCCTTTCAATCTTGAACGTATCGACTATTGTTTCTCACTATTTTATTTTTAATAAACATGTAGGGTTCAGAGACAATAGCTTCTTGGCAAGCAAACCTGCTTTTTGAGCCGATTAAATTTGAGGTAATTGTCAATACTGTAGAATGTCATTCTTCTTGTTAAAGGGGATTGTCATTTTTTAATTGTTATAAATAAATACTTTTCAGTCTTTGTTAATGTGTGCTTCTTACTATCTATCCTGAAAGACATAATGTACATATTTTTCCCCAGGGATTAGATGTCCTTGTGCACAGAGGTATATACGAGGCTGCTAAAGGGATGTATCAGCAGATGTTACCGGAAGTACATGCTCACCTAAAATCTCAAGGTTCTCGTGCAACTTTTCGTTTTACTGGACATTCTCTTGGTGGAAGCTTGGCATTACTTGTGAATCTCATGCTGTTGATTAGGCAGGAAGTTCCTGTCTCCTCTCTACTTCCTGTGGTAACATTTGGTTCCCCATCCATCATGTGTGGAGGGGATAGTCTGCTAGAAAAATTAGGTTTGCCCAGGAGTCATGTTCAAGCAATTACAATGCACAGAGACATAGTACCTCGAGCTTTTTCTTGCAATTACCCTAACCATGTTGCAGAACTATTGAAGGCTGTCAATGGGAACTTCCGTAGTCATCCTTGTCTTAATAAACAGGTAAAGTTCTGTTCCAAATGTTTTAAGGTAGATGAAGAAATTTCTTTTATGTAAAATTCTGACTGACTTCTTTTTGAATTTTTACTGCAGAAGCTACTATATGCACCAATGGGTAGTCTGCTGATTCTGCAGCCAGATGAGAAATTTTCACCAAGTCATCATCTCCTGCCGTCAGGCAGTGGTCTATATCTTTTGTGTGGTCCTTTGTCAGAATCCAATGACACAGACAAGCAGCTCCGAGCTGCTCAGATGGTGTTCATGAACTCACCTCATCCACTTGAGATATTAAGTGACCGATCTGCTTATGGATCAGGAGGAAGTATACAAAGAGACCATGACATGAATTCCTACTTGAAGTCTGTGAGAACTGTGATTCGCCAGGAACTTAACCAGATCCGGAAAGCTAAGAGAGAGCAAAGGCGCAAGGTGTGGTGGTCTCTTGTGTTACCACGCGGAAGGGATACCAGCATTGTTGCTGGGAGGTCCATGATATCAATAAAAGTGGGTCAACGCCAGTCGCCCTTCTCTGGCATGATACAAACAGGGAGAGAGTCTCTGAAAAGGTTTAGTAGGCTTGTTACATCCCAACATATGCATTTGTTTGTGTTGCTCCTGTTCCCTGCTCGGTTGTTACTCTTGGGAACATACAGCCTAATTAGCCTCGAATGAATATAATATGATTCATTATTAATCATGGGGGACAATTGTATAGGGCGAGGGCACATGCTTATTAATGGGGACTTAGATGATTCTTTATTCATTGATTTCAAAATTGAAATATTACGTTCTTATAAATCCTTGCTTGTAGAGAGGAATATTAATCAATATTTTTAATTTAATTGTTTTTGCCCTTAAGTTATGCTTATATAATAGGTCCCATACTTAATGAGACTTCTTGAGTGTTTGGTTGGACTTAGAAAAAAATAGGGAAGACTTATGTAATATTTCTCCAATTCTGCCAGTTGATGTCTCAATCAAGGGAAGTAAAAAATTAGTTGCTTGCCCTTTGTATATAAGATATTAAACTCGTCATTAGTGGACCACCATTAACTGAATCTCATCGATAAACGTGTAGATCAAGCAATAGTGTGTTCGCACTTAGCGCAAGGTATTACTCATGTGTTACGTTTGCGTATTCTAAAAATGCGCAGGTAGTTGTAACTTGAAAAGGTGAAAGATGAAATAGTTGCTTAGCAAGATAGGTAGACAAGGAAAGACAGTGCCAATTCATGAAAACGAGCCAGATTCTGTTGTTTCCTTTCGATGTCTAGTTTTATGCACATGAGGATTCACATGCCAAACCAAAAATAGCCGACAAACTTTCCAACCAGATTCTTTCGTCTACTCAACAAGTTCTAGTCTGCATTATACGGCTGGTTTTTTCACTCAAAAACAAAAATGGAATAGTCCACACCACCCAGTCCAAGTGGCTCCATCCTCTATCCATCCAACAAAGCAAAATTGAGTCCCTCATGTTTTCCAATTTTCGAGCTTTTGGCGTCATTACACGACTACACGTCGATTTGGATAGATTTTCCTTCTCATCGTTTTCTTTTTGGTACCAACCGGGCAGTGAGCAAAAATATTTGGAATTGGCTTAGAAAATAAAAACATAACCCCCAATAGAAGGTCGAGAGCAATTAACCGATCAAACTCCTTCAAAAGTTCAACTTAATAATAACTCGCAGGCCAATTGCATCGTGGATGAGTAGATATTATTACAGTGACGTTCGACATTTTTTCTTGTTCCTGTTGACTGATGAGGATCGTGGGTCACTACGCACTCGTTATTAGTTGTAAGGATCCTTGAATATCGATGACTGTTGGATATTTTTATTCGTGGGGTCAAGCAAATAGTTGTAACCATTCAAAGTATTCATGATTTCATTTGTTTATTGTTCAAAGCTCCCCATGAGATCATTAATTCGCCATAATAAAGATATTTCGATTCTCCATCCCTCTATCTAACATGTATTGTCTGTTTGGACTAAAAATGATATCAGACAACAAAATATAAGCGATAGTATTAAAATAGATAATGCAAATAGATTTTTTTTTTTATAACTAAGAAAATGAAATAAATAAATAAATTAATTAAAAAATTTATATTAATTAAAATACAGTGATAACATATTTGGACTGTTATTCGTATTTATATTAACGTGTTAACTTATATAATAATTTTAAAAATTTAATTTACAATAATGTATATTGTTTGACAACGAAAATTCTTTACACGTTGTATTAAAATAAAATTAATATCTTTTTTCAGATAATTAATTAAAATCTAAAAAAATAAATTTAATTCAATAATTTTTTTGTATTTTTTTTTAAAAAAAAGGAAGAAATGAGAGTATATTAGTAAAAATAGGATATATAAAATAGCAATTGCCGAATAAGGTAACCTAGATTTGTATGGGCTTAGCCCAATTGTGTATGGTGCAGTAGAGCCCATTTCGTTTGGGATTTCATGATTTCATCGTCCATCCCCCAAGATCAAAACAAAAAAAACCGAGAGAATTTCAAGTCCTCTGGAGCAAGCAAGCTAATTAGGCTCAGTGAGGAGCGAACGAGCAAGTAAATCAAGTGCGTTTTCGGTATCTCGCGACCCAAACAAACGCTTCTCATTCTCTACTCTTCTGTTCTGCCTCTCCTTCTGAAGATGTTTCTCACTAGGTGAATTCCTCACTTTTTTGCTGCAAAATTGCATTTCAATTTTGCTTCATTTAATGGATGAACGGGTTAGGGTTTTTTCTGTTTGTTTAATTGTTTATTGCGCGAGTGGCATAGGACTGAGTATGACCGAGGAGTCAACACCTTTTCTCCCGAGGGCCGCTTGTTTCAGGTTGAATATGCAATCGAAGCAATCAAGGTTTGTCGCTTCACCCCCTTCTATCCATTCCTTCATTTTTTTATCCATCGAGGGTTTACAAAAATTCTCTTATTGTTTTGTGAATGGGTTTATATTGGATTGCAGCTGGGGTCGACAGCGATTGGGTTGAAGACCAAAGAGGGTGTTGTCCTTGCAGTTGAAAAGCGCATCACTTCTCCTCTGCTGGTTCGTTTATTAACCTTTTATTTATGTTACTGGGTTTTTATTATCTTACTCTGATATTTTTACACGAGTGTGCTATTAATTATTAACTATCATACACAATATCATGGAATTAAGGGAACCTAAATGTGCTTCATATTAATTGAATTTTGGGGGTAAGCTGTTGGTTTTTGGTTGTACTTCTGAATTTTGACTGTTGATGTTCATTTTAGATACAATGTGTGTATTGAGAACATATTCTTATATATTGAAAAATAACGGCGTTTGCGGTAATATTGTTTTATCCTTATAGAGAGGTCCTTTTTTTTTGTGGTGGTGTGGTGCTAAAGGCTTAGATGATATATTATTAGGTTCTGACACGATAAACCTCTAGGATATTATAGCCTAATTTATAGTTTATATGGATTTTATTTGAGATGACGACCCACAATTATCTTGTAGTGGTTACTTTTGCTTTGCACTGTCATTGATTTGGTTGCATGAAATTTCCTTTCAGGAGCCTAGTAGTGTTGAGAAAATTATGGAAATTGATGAACACATAGGGTGTGCTATGAGTGGATTGATTGCTGATGCTCGAACACTTGTTGAGCATGCACGGGTGGAAACTCAGGTATTGTTAACATTTTAGCAAATATTAGGTTGTTGATTAGTTACTGATTTATATATTACGGTTTATTGTTCACAGAATCATAGGTTCTCCTATGGTGAGCCAATGACTGTTGAGTCCACTACCCAAGCTCTTTGTGATCTAGCCTTGCGTTTTGGTGAAGGTGATGAAGAATCCATGGTAATGAGCTTCTAAGCTTTAATATTCATGTCTATTTATGTTTCTGTTAGTAAAAGTAATTTATGAACATTTCTTGCCAAGTTGCTTCTTATTTCTACATGTACTGATGCCTTGTATATTGCATATGGCAAATCTTGATTGGAGATATAAATTTACGTCATTTACGTAAAAATTTTTGATATGCATCAGCTATTGAATGTTTGCCATTTATAAGTAAATGTGCAATTCCTGTCACAGTTTGGTTCGGTAGCATGTGCCAATAAATATTTTTCTTTTGTACAAAATACTAAATGGTTATGTTCCTGTTGCAGTGGATCATCATGTATGTATTTTGACATGTGCCATTTTCTTTTCTCTTTGGCAGTCTCGACCATTTGGAGTATCTCTCCTCATTGCTGGCCATGATGAGAATGGACCTTCCCTGTAAGTATTTATTCTGCCCTATGCAATGACTGCTTGTGTGTAGTGTAATGGAGTTATTCTTTTGGCTCGTTTTTCTGTGTTTAGTCAGTGATTGCATTAAAAGTTTGTTTGTCTGAAACTGAAATATTAGTGATCGTTTTAAATTTGTCATTATTCATGTTATATTATTCTTTTCTTTGGGGATTAGTGGAATTACCAAAAAGGGACTCTGCACATTTCAAGAACAATTACAAATTTTGCTTATTGAACAAGACCGAAGAGGGGTTATTGTGTAGCCACTTATCAACTTGATTAACCTCTTGGGTGTTTTATGGTTTCTCATTTGAAAATATTTTTGCCCAGAATTCCTTTTCTCTATTCTCTCTTTTTCCGCCCTGGTTACTTGAGGACAAGTCTTCTAGTTTTGTCACTTAAAAAGCCTTTCTTTCTACTGTGAGCCTGTTCGTTCAAGATGAAAAAAGTAATTCTAAGATTGTGATGAATGTAAGTTTTTCTTGAGTTTGTTTTATAAGCTATTTATTATAGTTTCTCAAAGTAACGTAAAACCTGATCTTTTTCAGATTCTATTTTTTTTCTAAAAAGCTTATGGTTTACTCAAACATGTCAACATGTTTCGAAAGTGATTAAAAAAAAAAACTTAAAGAATGCATTTTATATTTCGTCTTTCTTTGTCAAAGGAAGTAGGAACTTTGCACTTATTTCATAGACATGTAGTACTTTCTCACCTTATCACTCTTTTTATGGTGTAGATAGAATTCTATTTTAGTTTCAACAGTGTACCTTTACCTTCTCTTACCATTGATCTGTGGCATAATTTCGTGGTGGTTCAGCTGTCTACTCTGTTAGTTCAACTCTCAATAAGTATGTATTGGTATTTTAGCTTGTGAATTGAAAGCAGTTCTTTGTTGCAACTTGCAAGTTTTTTCTATAGGAAACTATTGTGGGTAGCGTGTAGGTCACATACTAGGTTTACAGTTCAACTGTAAAGTGTAAACAATTTCATATTCATGTATATCGCAAACACACTAAGGCAGATCATGGTATTCTGTTTTTGTAGGCATAGGCAATATGTAGTTTTATATTGCTGCTGGTCTTTTCCCCATCCTTTTTCATTTTTGGACTTCTTATGCTTACTGAATTCATATGTTCCAATTATCAGATATTACACCGATCCATCTGGCACGTTTTGGCAATGCAATGGAAAAGCTATTGGTTCTGGGTCAGAAGGCGCAGACAGTTCTCTCCAAGAACAATTCAACAAGGTATCAACAATTTAAACTGATTTTTTCCAAACTTTCTGTTTATAACAGTAAACTTATAGTTGGCCAGAGTTGGAAAATGAAAAAAAAGAGTGAAAACTAACAGAAATGAGGAGATCTCATACTCATCACGCTTGACAGGACAGGTAGAGTAGAATGAAAACATGCTATTCATAATTACCTACCATTTTAAATAATGTATGAAAAGTAATACTGTTCCAATAATATGTCATTTATCTGGAACCTTAAATAATTCAACTTTACCTTCCAAGTTTACCTAGCTTTTAGTGTACTTATTGAGAAGATAAAACAAACCCAACCCAAATCTGCAAATTTTTTTTTATTTAATCCTATTTTTATATCCCTCTCTTACTATGTAAGTAATTATTCTTAAGTTAACTAACTGTTCAGTTTATACTTTTCCCTTTTTTTTCTTCCTGTTTACATTACTACGAAGCGTAATGACTTTTTTTGTCTAACTTTTATGTTCACCATCTGAGTATTTTATCTTGGAAAATGTTAAACTAGTCAATTTTTCTGATAATTTGATTGTCAAATTAATGTAATGCCGTTATCATCTTGTTCCTCAATTGTTTTGTCCATGCACTGCCAATGTTGCTCTGAAAGATTATCTCTCATGATAGACTCTTCTTTTAGCTCAGAGTGTTCTAAAAATAAGTGATTATTATTCTAAATTTACGCTGAACATAACATGCTGTAAAATGGGGTTTTAAACAATGCAATTTGGTGTCTAATTATTATTTTGTGCAGGACCTAACCCTTAAAGAAGCCGAGACCATTGCATTATCCATTTTGAAACAAGTTATGGAAGAGAAGGTATGTCGTTACCTTGTTACATTGTTATGCGAATTGATTGGACGCCCCAACCCTGAATGGGATGGAAAATAAATTATAATATTTTCTTTTTTGTATTTTCATATTAGGTCACCCCCAACAACGTTGACATTGCCAAGGTGGCTCCAACATATCATCTTTATACCCCCTCTGAGGTGGAAGCTGTGATAAGTCGTCTATGATTTTCTCTGCGTGATGTTTTCTAATTTTATATTATTATGCGGTAACTTTTTGCGTGGACGATGCTACGTGTGGTGTTACACATGTGGCCAAGTTGTACGCTGTACGAGATTCTGGTGTTATATTTGCTGCATTCACTCTGGATGAAATTGAGGAGTAGAGATGAAGGGTTACAACTTTCAATGATCTCGGATGGGGAGACGAACGAAAAACGAATCACAAACATGCTATTAAAAGAATTTAAGATTTATTTTTAACCGTTTTGTAATCCTTTATGTCAAAGAAAATCGTTCATAAAAAGAAAAGATTATTATTTATTCTTGAATACAGTTTGATGTTAGGTAATTTAAAAAATTATCCTAACGGGTTTCATTATAAAAATTTAGAATGATTTATTTTTACATGTACAAATATATTTTTTAAAATTGAAATCTATATAAAATAAGAATAGATGCTTTTGATTTTTTTATAAAAGAACTTATACTAACGGGCTAATAAATTTAAGTTTAATTTTTATTCTCTATATTTTTCCTTTCCTTTGTTATTCTGCTCTAGATAAAAAAAAAATTTTGAATTATAGTAGTATGCGTCAAGTTATTTTAAGTATAATGTAATTAATTTTGAGTTGTGTAATTTGTTTGATAGTGTTTGGTCCAATATCTTTCCTGAAGATAGCATTTGTAGTTTGTACGTTTTCTTAGCTGGAATTAGTTTAACACGTCTGAAATGTGTCTAATCACATTGTGAAAAGGTGACGGGTATTGAAAGGGACGATGTTGATGCGGCCTCATTGTACGGATACATGAAATCTCGTCATTCATGGAAGCGGCATTAAGTGTTCTCCATCCCTTGATTGAGCATGATTCAAAACTAATTTGCGCAGAATATAGAAGCTTACGAATTATATCTTTCAGAAATAAATGTGCACTTTTGGACATTGTGGTTTTTGAAACTGTTTTGGCATTTATTAGAAACAATAGTCATCGACCTCGCATTACTTAGTGTTTGCATAAGGATGATGTGCATGAGTACAAGACGACCACAACACCTTCCACAAAATGAACATGGCATACCAACGCAATCCTTTTCTTCCAGGGAAAATGGAAAGTGCTTTACTTCAGAAGTTGAGAGAATATTAAAAGAGAGTCAGTGTTGTCATTCAATGGCCAGGTACGACGCTTATTTCTTGGATTCGAACTAAGAGAGGCAATTCAATCCATTAACCTTCCAGTTCTTGAATAAATCCAAACAATTGATCAACAATAAGAATATACTAATAAGCTTATTATTTAGAATAAATTATCATTTGTATTTACATAGATACTCATGCAAGATATTGTTCTATTCTATTGAATCTTGAGAATGTAAAAGGATTTTGAACTATTATTTCGATAGATATCGGTTAATTATTTAACTAAATGAAACAAGAAACAATTTTGAATTCTTTTTATTTAAACTAGTAAATTGTTTAGTTTTTCAATCTAAATTAAAAACTATTCAATAAATGAAATTCAATTCATCAAAATAAAAACATGGAAAGACATTATTCTTATAAAGAATTTTACTAAATAAAATTCATTCTCAAAATAAATATATAAATTAAATCAACAAACACAAGTATGTGAATAATTTGCTTGGTTGTAATAGTAATTGTAACTCCCTATATTTATATCTTGTCTCATACATACTTTTAATTTCCTATCTTACCATTTTCTTAATTTATTTACTACTCTTTCGCCATTTGTTATTTTCTCTCCAACTTATAAAGTATTCTTTTTGAAAAAAAAAAAAATATCGATATACTTCATATGGATAGCTTGAATATCCATATATTAAAAATTAAATAAATGGACAATTAAAATGGTTCATTATTAACAAGCAATAGATGTATTAAATTTTTTTAATACATTTTTAACATACATAAATGGATTAATTGTTTTATTTTAAATGTATACATTTAAATTTAATAATTAATCCAATCCATCCATTCCACACCCCTATTTCGAACTAAGAGTATAGCAAAATATAAACCTTGAGCAGATACTACTAATTTTATTCATGTGAGGTAGGGTACATCATGTTTTCATGGCAACCGTTAAGATTCTCTTGGGTAAGCAATATGCTGTATTGCAGTACTTTGATAGTACATTTTATAAATTACTGACTTTCTAGACTTCTTTTGCTTGACAATACAACATGCAAGTGGTAGATAAAGAGAACATTCGGATCCTCACTTATACAGTTCTTCACAAGGAGTTCATTTGTCATTTTAATAGAATAGACTTGTAAGCAGAAACTGAATCAAAGATCAATTTTACCTGCCAAATACCAAGAATGTATTGCTAGACTCCCAAAAGACATTATATTGGCGAGGGAGGATAATCCATGAATCATACCAAACTTCTTATTCATGGCTTTAAGCTTTGGGTTTGACTTTGCAACTTCCACATTTTTTGACCACCCAACTTCCTCCCCTATATTGTTTTCTCTCTCCACTTTATGCCTTTGCTTCATCATCTGCATCAGAACAACTAAATGGTCGGATTCATAAACTATCAAATAGTATAGTGAATGTTGGCCTCTAAACAGCATAAAATGTTGTCATGACTGAGATAGTAGTTAGAAGATATGTTTAGGGTTTACATTAATGTGGCAGGTTAAAAAGAATAAAGGTTAAAAGAAAACCAAGGAGGAAAAGTGGAATATAACATTAAATGTGTGAGTAGTAGAAGAAATACGAGAGATTACAAACCCCAAGAAATCATGAAATTTACAGTTGATTAAATAAAAAATGTGATTTTTAATTACCAATGCTCGATTAATGAATATACATAAGCAATATTGGAGCAAAAGTATGGATATGTCAACATTTCAGGTTCCCATACAACAATAGTGAAAGACTGAAAGACCTGGTAATCAGTGCACTAAAGATGATGATAATAATATAAGTCAGAATCATCATAATGACAACCAATTGGGCTCAGTTATAGATCTTCCCTTTTAAATAAAAATTGGGAAAGAACTCCTAGATTTAAGGTAAGAAACCAGCAGTCAACTCATCGAATTTAAGTTGAACACAAGTCATAGATTTGAATTATTTTGGTTGGTTTTCATTTAAGCCAAAATATAAGCACAATTTTTTTTAATTGACAAATATTAGTTGTTAATATGTTAGCTTTTTGTTAGCTAGAACTCAATCCCACAATCTATTCCTCCTTCCCTTTTATTTTTACTACCATGTCAACCATATGTCCCCTGAAATATAAGAACAAATAACATTCTGAGAAATGCTTAGCTTAATTTTGCAAATGTTTTATCAGTGTAGTTTATTTATAAAAACTATCAAAATTGACAGGATCCAAAAATGTAATAGTTGAAATCAAAATATGGGAATAGATAACTGTATTCAAACAGTCTCTGGTTTTATTTATATATATATATATATATATATATATATATATATATATCATGTACAATGAATCAGGGGAGAAGAGTAATAATCAAGCAAAGCAAGGTACACCTAGGAGTAGATATAGATAAATACACAGAAAAACACAGATTTTTAATTATTCCTATTCTACCTCTATTCTAACAGTAATACAAGTTTTTTAACCAGTGACACTAAAGGTTATACATTTTTAATGAAAGCTAAATTGTTGCAGGTGCATGAAATCTTGTCAAGACAACTCTTGATTTTGGCAAACGTATTTTGCTAAGCATGCATATGAAAACAAACACACATACCAACACTTCGGTCTTTCCTATAAACACAAAACCTAAGTGATAGTTTATACCAGTTAATCTGCCATTTTAAATTTCCACTTTCCAGTTCCAACACAAAATAAAACATTAACAATCCAACTCCTCAGAAAATTAATTTCCACCCCTTTACTTCCAATCATATTACTCTAGTCATTGTTAAGAATCGGGAATAAACATTTAAATGCCTTATTTCGTTTACTCGGAGAACGATGAATCCATGCTAATAGTATTTTTCTTACCTCGATGGTCATAGGTGTGAAGACAAACAAGTTGGTAAGATTGAACGCAAAGGAAGACAGCAAAAACCCAAGCTGGTATCTCTCAGTAGTGGAGGAAGTTTTCCAGGGGTGAAGGTAGCCAAAGGAAGTCACCGATACGGCACAGCACACACCTACCATTGAGAAATACGCCGGAAACATCTTGCTTTGCAGGTTCCCAAACTGATGCCGTGGCAGATTTCTGAAACACAGAATTCAACAAAATCATAACCCCATTTTCACAGCAAGAAGAAAGCATTCAATAATTGTCAGAGATCCCAAATAATCTAGTCAAAGGCTCAAAATTAAGTATATAAAAAATCCCCCCAAGCCTCCTAAGGTGAAAATAGACCCAAACTCAAATTCTTAAGAATAATTGAGAAAATGAAAATAGGGGTGATAAAATGCGTACTTGAACATGATTATGCCGCCGATGAAGGTGACCCATAGAGCGGCGCCGAACGCGGTGGAGAAGCTGAGGAGGTGCGCGAGTTTGAGGTAGGTGGAAAGAGTGGTTGATTTTGAACCCAGTGTCTCCGGTGAGAATATCACTCCGATGGCTAAGAAAGCCACGGCGGTGATGAACCGACTAAGCCAACCCATGGCAGTAAGCAGAAAATGAAAGTGATTGAGTGAGAGAGAATGAATAGTGAGTATGGTTCTGCTTCTGCGAAAGGACCAGACCAGTGAACGAGGTTGTTGAAGAGTTGAAGCAACCAAGATGCTATTAAATTCTACCTACCAAACCGAACCTAACCAACCGGCGCTCCTTGAAATGAAAAAATCCGGTTTACTTGACTTCCTTTCGTTCCAGAATATTCGGCCCGGCCCAACTCTATATGCACCCAATGAGCCCATGTTGGGATTTCATGATTTCATCATCCCGCCTCCAAAATCGAAACGGCTATAAAAATTAAAGTTCCCTCGCTTGTTTTATCCTTCAAATAAATATAAATAATAAATACCTGGTTTCCATATCAAGTCTTCCTCCACAAGTTTGTTTAACGTTCTGCTGCTGGTGTCTTCCGTTCCCGCTTCACATGATGCAAACGAGTTACGCATCGCGAGTGTTTCGCGGTGTCCGTTTCGTTCTCCGTGGCTTCAATTCCGTCGCCGAAAGCCAGGTTTCTCCTTCTCCTTCTCTCTTCCCTTTCCTAATAGGGTTTCTCTTTTCCCGTGAAGGTTATTTAATTTATCCCATGAATTGCTGCTTCTGATTTTGTAGATCCGGCTTAAGCTTGAGGATGGCGGGGGAATTGACGAAGGGCAGTACGGTGGGAGTTGCACGCATGTCATTGTCGATAAACTTGCTTATGTGAGTTCGAGTTCAATAGATTCTCTTTCTTTAACCCTATCACTGACCTTCATTTTGAAGGGAGAGAGAATTATGTGTTTTGTGTAGGATGATCCTGTGTGTGTTGCTGCTAGAAATGATCGGAAGACGCTCGTCACTGCATTGTGGGTTGATCACAGTGCTGATATTGGAATGCCCGTTGATGCTACTTCGGTTAGTCTGTTCTTCCATTTCCTTAATTGGAGTGCCTTTCTTTGTCATGAAATGTTGAGTCCGCTTGGAACAACTTATTTGGACTAATCTTTTGGTATAAGCACTTACCGATTATGAAACTAACTAATGCTATGTCTTCTAGGGTGGCATAAGAAAAAAACTACAGCTTGTATGTAAACAATTAAGTTCAATTTCTTCTTTAAGTTTTGAAACTACTTATATGATAAACATTTATTTAATAAGTACTTGATTCTGCTTTTATCCAAATATTTACTTTCTATTCGTGTTGTGTTGCAAACTCACATCGGAGAAAGACTTGATCAGTTCCACATTAAAAAAATAATAAAAAGATTGCAATTTCAGACCAATTAGTTAATTGGTTTTGTTTACATTATGTGTCCAAATTCTTTTTAACTTCCGAGTCACTTTGAGAGCCAGTCATTTTATTCTTGTTCTGCTTTGTAGGATGAATCTGTAGTAATTTTACCCTTTAACTGAACAAATTGAGTTTTCAATTTGGCAGGTTATGTATAGACCTCCTAAAGACTTAGATGGAATACCAGGCGCAAAAGATTTGATAATGTGCTTGACTGGTTATCTACGCCAGGATCGGGACGACATTATGGTGAGCATATCTTTATCGTGTTGATTTATCCCAAGAGTTTGTGCGCTTTGTTTTGCCAATTTACTTGAATTCACCTTATTTTCCCTCTTTAGACAATGGTTAGCCTGATGGGTGCACAGTTTTCTAAACCATTGGTAGCAAACAAGGTTACACATCTCATATGCTATAAATTTGAAGGTTTGTCTCCTTTTCTTAAATCCTGGCATTCATTGTCAACTGCGTGCATACGCTTTTTTTGTTCTCCTAATTGCTTTCTATTACAGATTATTCATGCTTATGATTATTTCATTTTGCTTGTTAATTCTGTTTTTATAATTCGACTTTCAAAATAGGAGAGAAGTATGTGCTTGCCAAGAGATTGGGCACAATAAAGCTAGTTAACCATCGTTGGTTGGAAGATTGGTATGTATGTGTATCCTGTTACCTTTACATGGATGTGAATGAATCTCATCAATGTGAATCTTTTCATTTGACTTGTTGGAATTATATAAATTTTAAGTTTTCTTCAATTAAAGTTCTGTTTATTTTTTCAGCTTGAAGGAATGGGTGCTTCTTCCTGAAGACAAATATAACAAGAGGTCAGGCGTTGAAACACTTAAAAGTGCAAATATAATTTAGAACATATTTTTATCCACATCCTAGTATTTAATGCAAATGTAGCATTTCACGTATTATGTTCATGGAAGCTGAATAGTGGCAGTATTCTTCTTTCTATTCTCGCATATTTATCACACTCTTGTATTGGGAGATTGCATGTTTCATTCATGCTATTCGATGACCTAATATTGCGGAAAACAATCTAATTGTTCAAGAAAAAGATGGCTTAACAGTATATGGGTGGAATGTAAGATGTCATTTGCTTTATCTAAACATTCTAATGCCAATATGAATAATGCACCTTGTGCTCATCAGTTCTTGCATTCTTGGGCGTTCCTAGGTGATTGACACTCATGCACTTGGCATGTGCAAATAGTGTCACAAAATTGGGGGAATTTATATAAGTTGCACTTTAAACAAACTGAAATTAAGGCATATGGATGAATTAATGTAATAATCTTATAATATGAAAATTGAAAATGCAGCTTACTGTAATAGGCTTTCATTTCTATAGTTGAAGATTTGTGATTAAATCACTTTCATTTCTATTACAAGATTTGTAATAGACTTTATATACCCTAAGCTTTTAAAAGATCTTATCTTTTCAACTAATTACTGAACCTTTGTTCCTTTTCAATAGTGGTTTTGAACTAGAGATGATGGAGGAAGAGGCTAAGGATTCTGACGAAGAGCATGAAGATTCTAAGCTGGGTCAATCAGGGGGGAGAAATATAAAACAAAGCCCCCTTAGTTCGAAATTTGGTATAGCTGCAACTCATGGATTGTCGAGATCAGTAATAGAGGCATCGAACGCCTTACCAGATTCTACTGGTCCACGGGTTTTACCAAATATCAATAATGGTGAAGACTCTTTAGCCATTTCAGGAAACAAGAACAAATCTGATCAAGACTTGAGCTTTCGTAATGTTGATGACTCTAAGATAAGCCATGAGACTCCTGACATTTCTACATATTCTACATTATGTCATTTACCTGACAAATATATAAAGACCAGTGAGTCTAAGAATGCTTTTCCAAAGTCACTTGGCTGCCAGGATACTGGCTATACGGGAAATACAAATTCATCTGGTCAGCAATCTGGTCTGCATGATAACACCAGATCGACTGCTGCAAATGCAGCTGGACTTGCACATTCAAATGAAAAGCCTAGAACTACAAGTTATTTTAGGAAGAACCAAATGGAATTTTCTCCCCCAAGGATCTTAGACGAAGGCTCAGGCAGAGAAGGCAACAAATGTGAAAACAATAAGGTTGACGCAGCAAGTGAGGTTATCAACTCTACCAGGGTTGAAATTTCTGGGAGAGGTATTGATTTTACTGAAGAGGATGAACGAAGTATTTTATTGCCTCAGAAGAGGATAAATGAAGCTTCTTTTACAAAATTAAAATCAAGGAAGGTGTCTTCTGATGCAAAAATCTCCATCCGATCAGCTAATGGTAAATCTCAAGGATTAAAAGTGACATCTCAGGTTGATGAGCCACCCAAAGCTGGGGAATATTTTTCTACAGGAAAAGATGGTATAAATAACTCAAACACTTGCTTAGTTTCAAAACCTGCTGGTTCTACCTCGAATTCACTGGCATTTGATGAGCCTTTCTCCAGAAATGCTAGCCCAGAATCTGCTCAGTGTGATAATGTCTATCAGAATTGTCCACAAGCGGCTATTCAGAGCTTAAGTGAGTCTAAAATTAATGGCAAGCCTGATGTCACAAGTTCTGGAATGCGACAAGTTAATGCTAATAATGAAGTAGGGCAACATAATGTCACTAAAAATCTTGCTTGTTCATCACTTGGAAACAAAAGCTCACATAATGTGGAATCCGCTGGTTGTACTAATTTGGATTTAAGCAATGAAGAATGTAATGAACTGGTTAGAAAATCACCCCGAAAGAAGTCAGTTGCCAAGAGAAATTCAGGTTCTAAACCTAAAGTAGGTTCCACTGCTAGACATAAAAGATCATTTTCCTTGAATAAAGCTACCCTGCAAGGTGAAGGTGTAACTTTATCCAGTGCAAGCAACGAGATTTATGATGCGAAGATGCACCAGGGATGTCCCCAGATCCGTGATCTTAATAAAACAATGGAGCAAGTAGTTAGTGAAAGTAGAGATGGTGCTTGTGACAGAGCTGAGGTTTCGGAGGATGAAACTGAGGCTCCAGATGATAAATATAAATTTGAGTTTGGAATGTTACTAAATGAAGAATCAGTTCATCTTTCGGAAAAGCCAAATAGAGCAACAGAAGAGAAGTCAGAAGCAATTTGCCCTGCAACAAAATGTGAAGAGGCAATGCCTCCTAAGAAAGGCACAAATAAAACAGAAAAAAAGAAAACGTCTTCACTGGTAGTAAAGAATCAAGCAAGAAAACATGCTTCTGGTAAAGCCAAGGCCACAGTTAGTAAATACGCAGAAGATGCTGGTGACAGAACTGAGTTTTTAAATGATGAAGCCGAAGCTCCAGATGATAAACGTGAAAATGAGTTAGGAATGGCACCTGAAGAAGAATTGGTTCATCTTTCAAAAAAGCCAGATACATTAACAGAAGAGAAATCAGAAGCAATTTGCCCTGCGTCAAAATGTGAAGAGGCAATGCCCCCGAAGAAAGGCACAAATGAAACTGAAAAACAGAAGCCATCTTCACTTGTAGTAAAGCAACAAGCAAGAAAACGTCCTGCTAGTAAATCCAAGGCCACTGTTGCCAAGGAATTATCGAAATCTAAAGTGGAAGTATCTAGGGAGAAGATTCTTAATGAAACGGCGCATGAGCCAGAGATAGAAACCATGGAAGATATGTCCCTTCCTGCTGATAAACCTGACAACTCAGCCGTAGCAAGAAATAAGTCAGATAATTTAGCTGAGGAAGAGAAGGAGAATAGACCAATTAAGGGAGTGCAGGATTTAGTGAAGGGCGGAAGTGATGCTAATCCAACTAATAAATCTGATGTAATGCCAGCAAATACCAAGTCTACTAAAGTGAGGCTGAATTCTTCTATATCAGAATCTAACACGAGAGTAAAAACTGAAGCGGCATGTTTTATATTAAGCGGGCACCGGCTACAGAGAAAAGAGTTTCAGCAAGTAATCAAGCGCTTAAAAGGAAGGGTTTGCCGGGATTCTCATCAGTGGTCATATCAGGCGACACACTTCATAGCTCCAGACCCCATACGCAGGACCGAGAAATTTTTTGCTGCGGCTGCATCAGGAAGGTAAGGAATATCAGACAAATTAAAATAAAGTTCGTATAGCATCCCCTGCTTATACGGTGTGTTCAAACGAAAGCAAGTCGGCGAGGAAAATTTTGTTGTAGTAGCTTCTCTTGTAGTTTAGATTTTAGAATGGGGTGTGGCTATTCAATCTCCTCGGGGGGGGGGGGGGGGGGGCATCATTGAAAAATAAACGTCACTGGTTGTTTTTCCCTTTCCTTTAGCACAACTATGTAGTTTGGCTTTATTTAATTATGTATATAAAATGAATATTCAATATTTGGTGGAATGCAGGTGGATTCTTAAAACGGATTACTTAACTGCCAGTACTCAGGAAGGAAACTTCTTGGCGGAGGAGCCTTATGAGTGGCACAAGAATGGTCTCAGTGAGGATGGCGCAATCAATATGGAGGCTCCGAGAAAGTGGCGGCTATTAAAAGAAAAAACAGGTCATGGCGCTTTCTATGGAATGCGTATTGTTGTGTACGGCGATTGCATTGCTCCGCCTTTGGTATGTTTTGTTTTGAATTTTTTTCGTTTAATGTTCTTTTACTACTGGCCAATACTACCCTTACCTTCGTGTAAATTGCAATAGGCTATGGGGATGGTCTCTATTTTGAGGCAGTTTGCTTTTTGTATAGTCATTGATGATAATGAGTTTCCAACCATTTCAACTGCGTTTTATTGAAGATGATATACGCATATTTCTGATCCAACAAAACTGTTTTACAGGATACTCTGAAACGTGTCATCAAAGCTGGCGATGGAACAATATTAGCAACTTCTCCTCCTTATACTCGCTTCCTTGGTACCGGAATCGACTATGCTGTAGTTAGCCCTGGCATGCCACGTGTTGATATGTGGGTCCAAGAGTTCTTAAAACATGCGATACCTTGTGTTGTAGCGGACTATTTGGTTGAGTATGTTTGCAAGCCCGGGTTCTCCCTGGAGAGACATGTATTGTATGGCACTCATGCTTGGGCAGAGAGATCATTTGATGAACTTAAAAGCAGGGCAGAAGAGATTGTTGAAGAACTGGTTGCTCCTGAGGATTCCAGTGATGATGATGATGATGTAATTTGCCAAGTGTGTGGATCCCGCGACAGGGGAGATGTAATGCTGATTTGTGGTGATGAACGTGGTTCTGTGGGCTGTGGAGTGGGTACCCACATCGATTGCTGCGATCCTCCACTAACAGATGTCCCTGAGGAAGATTGGTTTTGTTCAAAATGCAGTACCACTCGAAACTCCTCAAACAATCCCACTAAAAGGAAAAAGAGTGTTTTATCATCGAAGACTAAGTGATTTTTTTAGCATCGCGTTGTCATTGTTTAGGAAACTTCCCTGAATTATCTCAACCTTTGATCACTCCTTTCTAGTCTCTAGTTGTCATATTCATTTAAAAATTATTATTATTATTATAACATATAATCCTTTGTAATTAACAAATTAAAGCTTATTTCAAACTTGTTTGGCTGACGTTATTTATTGACTCAGGGTTGAATGGCAAGAGGTTTCTAACCTGTTTGAGCAGTATTTAAACCGTCAGTCATTGTTGTATCCATAAACATTAAAAAGATCTTCAAATGAAAAACTTGTTTTGCGGTAAGGTAGATGGAATTTTGGAAGTTACTTGAATGCTTGTTATTGATAATAATAATTTTTTTTTTCACTGTATTGATTATAAATTACATTATACATAAATTAAATTGTTAAAACTATTTTTTCACTATTTTACAGTTAATTGAACAAAAATATTACATTGTTGTGTTTTTAAAAATGGAGGCACTTAAATTAAATATTTTTTTAATAATTAGATCAAATTGAATAAATAAATAAATAATAAAACTAAAAGAATATTAAGCTAATATAAAAATGTAATAAACATGTCATATTGTATATTTAAATATTTTACCTATTTATAAAGAATATATTTTCAAAATATTTCTAAATTTAGTTTTGATTAATTCTAAACTCTTATAATCTCTTACTTGTACATTGATTATTTTAATCATATTTTTTGTATTGTTATATATATATATATATTGTATACGTTTATTGATTTTATACTGTATTTTACAATATTTAAAATAAAAAAAATTAAAAAATAGCATAATTTTTACTAGATATCATACTTTTATCATATTAATTAATATAATTATTACAATATTTAGAAGATTATAACGCTGAAAAAATTAGTTAAAATACACACTATTTAATAAATGATGAAAAAAATAACATTTATCATCTATTAATATCAATATCTTAAAGTATAATTTTAAAATAACAAAATAAATATTTAAAATAATATAATATTACAA
This sequence comes from Macrotyloma uniflorum, assembly GCA_016859785.1. Taxonomy (NCBI): domain Eukaryota; kingdom Viridiplantae; phylum Streptophyta; class Magnoliopsida; order Fabales; family Fabaceae; genus Macrotyloma; species Macrotyloma uniflorum. The sequence goes on along the minus strand of BDMB01000022.1, from coordinate 2,186,213 downwards.
ATAAATAGTGAAATATATGATAATAAAATCAAATAAACTTATTTTCTATCATTAATTTTTTAATAAAAGAGAAAAGTAAAAAAATATTTCTCATGAGGAAGAGAAAAATAACAGATGATGTATGATGTAAAAAAAAAATAGTGAAAAACTTAATCAATATTTCAAAAACTAAAATGACAATAAATATACAAACACTAAAATCTAGAAGCTAATATTATTTCCAATAACATTTTAAATGTACACGTTGCTAAAAAAATTATTTACAAAATAGTGTCATTAATAAGATCAAATAATGCATAAAATGTATTTTAAAATTATATTTAAACCCTAAATAATTTATACACGAAAAAAATTAACAGTCCCTTCAGTTTATATATATATATATAAAAGAATCAAATGAAATTTTGTTTGATTTTATTTTTATAAGAACTAATTTGGGATATATTTTTTTTTTCATTGAAGTTCATAATTATGAGTCATTTTGACTCTTTAAGAAGTCAAATATACTACAAGTCTTGGTCTCTTTAACACTCTAATTTTGTTTTGTATGAAAACATTTTAGAAATTTTCCTTTGACTCTTTACGTGTACAGTTAAATAATATATACATTAGTGCTGAGAAATATTTTAGAAAAAAAAAATTTTAAACATACAAATTTTAAGAGTAATTTTAGAAAAATGTATAAATTTATGATAAATCTAATACTACTAATAAATTAACTGTTTTTCGTAATTTTAGTGAATTATCTAACCAAGTCTTCTAAAAAAAAGGGAAAAATATGTTTACAAATATATCTTATTTAATAATAAGTCTTGTCTTCATATACTATTCATAGTCTCTTTTCTGTTAAGATTTGTATTGAAGACCATGTTAGAGTTTCTTTGGTAACATTCTTACATAATAACTCCATTTTATTTTATATTACGGAGCTTGTGAATGACAAATTGTGATATTCAAGTAAATCATGTTCATTAATACTTAAAAATACATTTTTATTGTTATTTAATGATTGCAATTTGATTTTGAGATACCCAATTTTAATTATTTTTTTAATTAGTTAACAAAAGTATTATATCTAAAGAAAATTTAATTAATGTGTTTTATCATGGAATAACATTTAAAAAAAAAAGTATAATACTATGTTATGTAGTGCTACATGGAAACTATGATCATAACTTCTACATAAAATATGTTTCTAAGCGTAAAATTACGTAATCGATATACATTTTCAACTGGATTTTACAATATTGTTAAAAATATCGACTCAACCTGATTTGTTGTACTATTTGTTTTATTCAATTCCATTAATTTGGGATTAATTCTTTAATAGTTTTTAGCAGTTATAGTATTAGTTTGTTTGTCACCAAGAAAAAAAAAATAACTTATTGAATTTGTTAAAAATATTGTAAAATATGGTTTAATTAAATATGTTGATATTTTGGGGCAATGGAAGTTTGGAAAAACATTATAGGTAAATAAATGTAAAATAGCACCACTCTTAGTACCACATTTCTTCAAGTGTATTAAGGTGCAGTTAATTATTTAGGTAATACTCGTTAAAGTAATTAGAGAATAATAAAACCATGCAAAGATAGAAAATAATTATTTTTTAAAAGAGGTAGGTGGTCTAATAGCAATTTGCAGGTGCCAATAGCAGTAGTTCTTAAATAAATGCAGAAATTATTTGGGCTTTGGGCTCTGTTTAAGACAAGTACATGGTACCACAAAAGCCCAATTATTTTCCATACAAATTTTTAAAGGGAAGTACATGAGCAATGAACCAAATCCCTAGTTTCCTTAGTAATTCTAAAACAAAACTTTGTCTGATTACTTAATTACTAATTTCATGTTGAACACTGATTCATGAATACTCTTATTTTTAAGATACCAATATAACACCCACAATTTCTTTAAGTATAATGTGTTCAACAAATTACTGATATAATATGAATGTTGATATCAGTATTCATAAAACATTTTTCTTTCATATTTATGGCACAACAATTCTGATCTTTCTTACAACCATAACAACTTTTCTATGTTGGTCTTCAACATTGCTTGAGGCAAATCTCATTTGTCTGGTGGATACTTAACAGGGTCCATTCTCTCTGTCTTTAATGCCAACAATAACGTTTAAATGAAACTTAAATGCATGTGTTGTGGCCTACCTGTCCTTAATGATGGAACAGATACATAGATTAATAGCCACTATAAACCAATACATTCTCCTCCTAAATGGAATTTAACTTCAACCATTCAAAATCAGTATAAGCGAGTTACCACAATTGATAGCTCCCTTTACATATAGCGACATAAAAATCACTGAGCATGTGTTCTTGTAAAGGAATATTGTTCCCTGCAAACTCAGATCTCAATAAAACCCATCACTTTTCTTTTTTCCCTTTCTAACTGGCCAAGAAATTCGATTCCCCATGTCTTGCAAAAAAACAACACACATCCCTCTTTTTAACTTTTTAACACTATTCTTTTTCACTTTTTTAATGCTTTCTTTTTCTTCATCCTGTTACCTGTAAATTTTATTCCACAATTCTTTATTCTGAAATATATTGCTAACATTCATCATTAAAATAGTACTATTCCAATAAAAAATATGTAGAATTTATGGGATATTTCATCCAGCACATTATGCCAATGCCATCAAATTTTGACAAGAGGGTGTACATATATATATATATATATATATATATATATATATATATATAAGCATGATTATCTGTATGGAGAAGAAGGCACATGATAGCAGCACATGGTGGTTCTGGCATGATTATATATGTCTGGCCACCACTTCACCTCTTTTCAATGTTCCCTTCATTCAAACATCACGTGTTCAAAAATTTCTCTTCATTGTCAAACAAGTATGATCCAATTCAATTTAATTTAAAGCAATTTAAATTAAAATTATTTTCATCTTTTTCCTTTCATTTTGAGTAAGAACAGTGAATAAATTATCTTGAAGTCTTTCACATAAAAATTATTGTTTTATGGGTTTTGAAATGAATGTATAAAAAAAATGAGGTACAACAATAAATTCTAGACTAAACCAATATGAGTAATTCTCTCAACACTTAAGAGTAAGTATTGAATTTCATCTTGATGGAAAAAGTTGTCCTTAATATGAGTATTCCTCAACTTTCATTAATTTAATTTCACATACTATATAAAACAAAAAAAAACAACTAAAATAAACTCTAAGAAATTATACAGGTTATATTTCAAGTTCGTGTAAACCTAGAATGTAACTATTATGGATTTAGTATGACTAATTTTGAAAGAAAAAAAAAGACTACACAAGGTCTAATGTAGATGCCTTCTGATTACAGAATACAAGTATATAATAAGCAAAGAAATGGTACCCTCGTGAGATGTACCTTTTCTTTCGGCACAAATGTTATATGCTTTCAATGCCAATATTAAACTCTAATTCAAATAAAATAATCATCAGAAAAAATAACGCAGTCTGAGAAACAGTTCGACAATACCTACTCAAACTTAACAGTTCGACAATACCTACTCAAACTTAATGACTATATAATCTCCATAATTTTGCAGAAGAAAAAAAATAGTATTTTATTGTGTACACATGAATGATAGATATATGCATGACAAGTTTTTCTCTGTACATAAAATAAATCTTAATGAGGAGGTTCTGAGCTATAGCTTAAACATGAGACTCAGAAAACACTGAAAATGGAATCATAAAGTAAAACTCGATTCACAAACAAATTGTTTTGCAAATATAATCCAACCAGATAATTTTCTCACTTTTAGTTAGAAGGAATTTTCAGTATAAAGGTGGGGGGTGTTGAATTCATGTCAAACAATTTAAACATAAATTTCAACTCATTTGTTAAACATTTTGCAAATTGTTTTCCTCTCCAGGAGCTGCAACTTTTGTTTCAATTTCTCTTACATACTTGGTCATATTTGGTTGTTTTTTTCTGTAGTGGAGTAAAGGGTACAATCTGACCCATGGTTTTCGATAAACAAGAGTTGCTTAATTAAGAGAGGGAATCTTAGTTACATCTGAAAATATAATGAACTCCAATCATGGCACACAGTTTTGCTGCGATGCTTTTACTTAATTGTAAAACTAGCTTAATGAATAGTTTGAGGAAGGAGATATTTACACGCATGCAGTTGCATTTAAGATCAAATTTGGGTACTGGAACTGTTAGGTGATTTTGAAAGCTTTGTTTTCTCCCCTAATCTTGGAAATTATGAGTGGCATACAGTTTGACCTGGTCAGTTGTCACATTTGTTGTTATCGGGTGAGAGAATGATTTTCTCTGATATTTTAAGTTGGTGTCTTCAAAATGAGCAAAAATGTGAATGTGAATGTGAATAAATTGAAACTTTTATCTGGCAACAGTTGGATCCTTCCTCCAAGGTGGAAAAGATCAGAGAAGACAGTGTAATAATGCATCTATTACACAGAAGAAGAAATGCACAAGCTTTTGCGTGCATCAGAAAGCACGCCTCAAACAAAAGACAATTATTAGCCTTCCAAGGTTGAATTGAAGGCTCTGCATTGATTCCCAACGACCCTCTTCAAATGGTCTATATACGTAAACAGTAGCATAAATATTTAGAGGCACTGTTACGTGTGAAATACTTCAAATAAAACTGAAAACACTTGAAACAAAGTAGATAGTAGTACGTAAGAGAAGGGTAAAAGAGTTGTGATGAAAGGTAAAAAGTTGAACTGACGTTTCCCCTCTAATCCTTTGGTTTCTTGTATTGAGTGCAGATTAGACAACTTGCTTTTGTTCTATATGTGTGCAGAACTGATTAGAAAAACTCACCACTTTTTCCACTACTCCATACACTTCCCTCCACCATTTTCACCACCTATTCTCTCCAATTCCTACAAAAATTAATTCATTTTCATTTTCAAAAAAGAGAAGCAATAAGTTTATTTTATAATACTTATTCTTTATTGATTATAAAAATTATGTTTCAAACCTTTTCTCTCATAAAACTTGAGGTTGAGGGGCTATATTCCATCTAAGTCAATTTGTCAAATCTAATAATGCTCATTAAGCCTGTACTAATAATAGAGTCCTCATATTCTATCAAGAGATTAAATATCAAAGCAATTAAGAAGAAACAAATATGCAGTGTGATGATGGAGGGACCTAGAGAATCTTGATTAATTGCGAGAAAACGAATAAATATATTCCAGAAAGGCTATGTACCTATATTTAACATAAATATAAGAAGAATAAAATTAATACATTATTCTTTATTGATTTAAAATTACTAAAATTCATAAAACATTATATGACTAAACTTATTTAATTTTTTGCTCTTATTTATAATTTTCAATAAATTTTAAACCCATAAAAAGGGAAATATCTGAAAGAGAAGAGAGTATATTAGGAAGTATATTCTTAATCTATATGCGTACTTTTATAATTTTGACTATGTTTAGAAATCTCTTAACCGAAACCGATTATAAGATTTTTAAATTTAAAGAAAAAAATTTAATATTTAATAATGATTTTTTATTTTAATACTAATTCTTATTATTATCAATACTTAAAGATAATATTTAATTATTGTTATAAATTTATTGAAAAGATATTTATTTATATATTTCTAAACTCAATTATTTATTTTTAGAAAAATATAATAACAAAAACATATTTAAACTTTTCTTTTTTAACTTCACATTTCTCCTCTTTCAAATGATCTGTAAAGATTTTTAAAATAAAATAGAAATTGATGGTAGAAATTAATAAAAATTTACACCTTTTAAAAAGAAAATTAAATTTTCCATTAATGAAAAAATTGAAAAAATTTATTTGAAGTAGCAGTCTTAGGAATTAACTTATTTAAAACTTAGGAAGTTATAAATAATTTAGTTTTGGGGGAGGAGTTCCAAATTTCAGAAGTAAACTTCCAAATTAATAGTAGCTTTGTACAACTAATAAATGAGAACATAAAAGTAATGATATAGAATAAAACAGAAAAAAAAGAAAATGTGACAAAATTTTCCAACTTATCCTTATCCATCATCTGTACAAGAAGCGACGAAGCAGAGATTTTTGGATATATTTTTTTTTCTTCTAATCAGCAGCTCAAGGCCTCGTACTTGACCGGAATGGAACGGTTGAATCCCGATTGCGAAAGCAAGTTCCCAACCACCGCAAGATCGCGGCAAAACACTCCCTGAAAAACCGCGGGATTGGCGGTAGAAGGAGAAGAAACGGTGCACTTATTGTTATCCAATTTATCGGCTTGGGCCTGAGCTTCCAGAACCTTTTTCTTCCTCTGCTTCTCAGCAACCTCCTCATCCATGATGGCACCCATCACGTTGGTGTAACCCTTCTGGAGAAGCCTGTAGAGCAAGAGTGACGACATTCTCGCCCTCTCCTTAACTGAATCGAGGTCGCGCTCGTCAGCCAGCTCGCACCGCTCGATGAAGCACGTCGCCTTGTCGGGCTTGTGCTTCAGAGACAGCAGCAAATGCGCTCTCTGTAACTCCGAACGACCACAGCCGCGCCGCAATCCGATGAGACCGTGGTAGTCCACGTTAGCGGTGTCTCCTGAAGCCACGCTCTGTTTCAGTTCCTGGATCTTGGTCGTGAGTGCGCAGAGTTTCCCGGGGATTTCTCTGGGGCGCACATGTTGGCTCTTCCAGGCGGGGCCGGCGAGTTTGCGATCGCGCAAGATGGTGTTGTAGAGGAGTTTGAGGTGTTCGAGGTCGTGGAGGGAATCTGGGAAGCACCGAATTGATTCGAGAAGAGAGGCTCGGGTTTCCAGCGCTTGGATGCAGGTGGGGTCCAGGGCGAGGGTTCTGTTGCAATCTGCGATTGAATCGGCGATTCGGCCGGCGGAACGGTGGGCGGAGGCTCTGTGCATGTAGCACTCGGCGAGGAAGTGCTGCGGGGCGCCCCGCCGTCCGTCCACAATTTTGGAGAAATGGCGGATGGCCTCGGAGTGGAGGCCAGCTTCAAGGGCGGCGAGCGCGGCTGCGCGGCGCCGGAGGAGGAGCTTTATGTGGGCGAGGAGTTGGGTCACTGCTTCGGACTCCGGGACTGGGGCGCGGGGTGGGGTTGTGTCGCCGGAGAAGAGGGGGTTGGAGAGGGAGAAGCTGTCGTCGGACCAGCACACGCTCTCGCGGCGGAATGCGGCGGAGGCTAGGCGCTTACCCGTTTGGAGTAGGACCATCGCGTCTTCCATTAGGCCTAGGTGGCAGCATGCCTTCCCCAGAACCAAGTATCTGTTACAAAAATAGATCAGAAAAATGTAAAAATGAATTTCCAAAATTTAATTCTTTTTCTTCACTTAAAATACCATACATCAATTTTTAAAATACAATAAGTAATTTTATATGCAATATCTGATAAAAAAGTTAACTACATAATTATAAAACTTCGTTTTAATATTTAAGTTACTATAATATTAGTGACTTAAAAATAAAAATAATATACATTTTAAAACAAATTAACAGACGAAAAACACAAAAATTAGACGAAATACAAACTATAAGTACAGTAAGATATAAAATTATAATTTGTAACTCATTCAGAAAATTTTCAGAGCTTTTCACATAATCTATTTACAGAGGGTTAATAACATACTTTTTTTCAACACATTCATTTTATTTGTAGATCAAAGAATGAGACTTTTTGACAAATTTTCTGAATAATAAGAAAATATTTTGAAAAGAGTGATTCGAAAAAAATAATATTTATAATTTATGATGAAAAAATGGAAAAATGGAAAAAAATTACTGTCTGAGTTAAAAAAAAAAGAAAAAAGATTTTTAATTATTTTAAATAGGAACAAACATGAAAAAAGAAACTAATGAAAAAAAAAAATGAAGAATAGAAGTGGGAGGGAGGAGTTACTTTAAAAAGAGAAACTGGGGACACTTGAAATATGAGAAGGCTTTTACGCAAAGATTATAATATATTATATTAGTGTTTTCCTGGGGTTTCCCTGCTGTTACGGTGCATTCAATTGAATTGGGGTTTTAAAGTAAGAGTTAGGAAACATTTCATTATGGCAAGCCAGCTGGCAAGAGCATTTACTCACACCCCATCCCCATATGACATCTACTCACCACTCCGATCTCATCCAAAACTCAACTCCAATACGAATCAAACTCCATTTTACTCATTTTAACTTTTAATGCTATTCAAACTATTCTTTTTAAATCAAATTATATTCAAATCCAACCCCAGTGACAGTCTGGAAAACCAATGCAAATCACTCATAGTAAATACTATAATAATGGCAAATGACGTACTATTTCATTTAATTTCTTCACAAATTAATTACTATAATATCAAATACCTCCAATACCCTTCCTTCTCGCAGCTTTTACACAGCCCTGCCATAACCTTCTTCTTCAAGTCAGAAACAGAGAAGCACTTGAAACTCTGATCCGAACCTGAAGAATCAGACGACAGAAGCTTCGCCCCCTCCCTCGAAAGTTGTTGCGACGAACTATCCGAACAGCTCGACTCATCGTTCGCCATTTTCAGGCTCGGAATGTAGTCCTGAAGCATATCCGCTACCTCTTTGAACCTCCGGAGACAGAGCAGAGACCTCGCTCGCAGCTCCAGCGCTTCGTCGAGCCGCGGATAGATCGCCAGAGCCGCGTCGAGAAGGTTCAGCGCCGAAGCGATCTCGCTCTGTTCCTGCGTGGCCATCAGAGTGCGAGCGTCTCTGATGTATTTCTCAACAACCTGCGGAAACAGGAATGATTGTAACAAATGGCACGTGTTTTGGATCGACGGAGGGAAATAGAGATTTCTTAATACGTAAGCGAGAGGCGGTGGAAGGTTCTTACCTTTCGGTTGGTGAGCCACCAGTGCTTTTTCTCTGTGGCATTGAGATAGGGAGTGGTCACGGCCATTGATGGTGCTGTGGCAGAAGATTCAACCCTGGACCGTCAAAATATCAAACACCCTCTCCTCTGGTCCCTTTTCTTTCTTCTCCCACCTGTTAAGGTAGGAGTGTAATCTCTCTCTCTCTCTCTCTCTCTCTCTCTCTCTCTCACCGCGCTTATAATAAAAGGAAGAGAAGTATATAAAGGGGAGAAGAGAGTGTGAGAGAGAAAATGGGGGCAATGGACTAGTGACGAACAAACTAGGGATTCTAGATTCTATCAACGTTATTAACAACATCTTTTACCTTATTTTTCTTTTTTATTTCTTTTATTTTATCTTTTTACATTATTTATTATAATAATTACTTTATTTTTTTACTTTAATAAATATATAGATCTAGCATTTAAACAAGCGTATCATGTCCAGTGTGAACTTCAATGGATGTGAACAAATAACCACCTGTATTTCTTTCTTTCTATCTGGCTTTTTAAATTTTATTTAACTTTATATACTAACGTCACAGCCTTACAGGTGTAAATACATAATAATTTCAAAGATTAATTAAATATATATTATAACTACACATTTTCATCCATTAAAATTATATTTTACACAATATAATAATATAAAGTGTAAGAAGAGAGAAAAGACCTTGCAAAAAAAATGCCTTGTAAGAGATATTGACAACTTTGACCTTTGTGTAAGAGCTTTCATCCTTAAACATCATAGCTGGCAACACACCACAGATTTAGATTCTCTCGCATTACCAATATTGGGACCTTCTTGTAGCTTTATGACCACCATTTTATTTTTTCTTAATAAAATATTCTCTTCTTAATTATTTCTGGTTCATAACAAAACTATTTCTATAGTTCATTTTTATAAAATTTTATTTCTATTTATTATCATGTATAAAATTTAAGAATATATTAATTACTCTTATTAATTATACTTTTACGTGTTTCTAATTTTTAAACAATTTACATCTGTATTTATTGTGTCATAGAAAGAGAAAAAAAAGATTTATATAACTATTTTATTAAAATTAAGGAGATTTATTATATTTGCTAATTTCTAAAAAAAGGTACTTTATAAAAAAAGAAAAAAATAATAATGGAAGGAGTAATTTATTATTACCTGAAAAGTCGAGTTCTTTGATAAACTGTTTTTTGTTTCCTACCTCTTTTGCCTAACCATGGCCATTAACTCAAAGAACTCAACAATAGTGGATAAATAGTATCTCTGCATGTGATATTGGAGTTTGATTAGTGAAATGAGCAAATTTTCATGGTAAAGCAGAGTGTGATCATGGAGGTTTAGATAAGAAACTTGGTCAATAAATAAATAATAAGCCATTAACAATTCCCTTTGACAAGAAGCACTACTTTAATTTTCTTTTCGCATTGGTCATTATCTTGATTCTGCAACTTTTCACGTTGCCGTAATCACCGATAAAGAGCTCGTGCCATGTTTTCATAAATCGATAGATATTTTAAGAGGGATTTGCATTTTCATTCTCATTTTCATTTCAATCAAACTTTGTACTTTAATTATGAGAATATGTTCTAATTATTATATAAAATTCCGTTTAGCGTTTACTAGACACGTCTTTGCAAAATTCACATCAACATATAGTAAACACAACTAATATTTATTCAGGCCAGCATATCAATAGTATAACAATCTTTTATACCGTTATTTAATTATCAACCTATTTTTTTAAGCTGTATTTTATATGATTTAGATTCTATTAAAAAAATTAAAATATATATTTGGATAAGTATCACCAAGTTGTTTTGAAAAATTTAGATGTATATCTATTATCACCCAATAAATAATTTCCATTAATTATAATAACAGTAAAACTAAAAGCTAGTTCATTATTTCTACTATGTTGTAAGTCACACTTGACATTCCATTTATACAGTTATTCATTAATTAGTGCTTAACGATTTTAAGATGAAGTCTAACCTATTATTAAATAAAGTTTATAATTTATTTTTATGTATTGACAATTGATAAATCACATTTTGTAGTATTGAAATTTATTGAGGTATTTATAAAAATAAATGAGAAAATTTGGGATTAAAAATGTTATAGTGAAAAAGAAGAAAAAGAAAAGAAAAGAGAGGGTTGTTTGGTAAGGCACGGGAATGATGGTTTTTGTTTGAAGAAGGTATGCTTTATATTTGAGGCATATGATATTATTAATGAATGCACGTGAATGGGGATAACTAGCCAGATGGGTTTGTCTTAAAGGCTTCTCCAACTTTGTACACTTCCTTCCCTCGCTATTCCATGCCCCAGTTTGCCACGTCACCCTCTAATCCTACCCTCTCTCCACGTGGCATTCCACCTTTTCCGGTCCCACACCCTTCTCCATGCCCTATATCCCCGGATACCCCTCTGCTTTTTATATCATCTAAAATGTAACAAAATTAATATTAAAAAATCATCTAAAATTTCCACCTTTTATTTATTTTATTTTTATCAAACATATATTACTTAAATATTTAAAATATTTGGAAAAAATATATATGGGGATTGTATTTTTTTTATCGTTAAATAAGAAAAGAAAAAAATGAACCTAGTTGCACTTCCTCAAATCTGAACATCGTAACAACCAGCAAGTACAGGATTGAGGTGAGCCCCATTTCAAATTCAATAATATTTCCTAATTTAATTTCTTAATAGTATTTTGAAAATAAGATTGATGAAATTTGAAAGAGCACCATTTCTTATTTTTGTATCACATGCCACATTTTATATTATGATGCCATGATTGCATAAGGAAAGAGAATTTTTTAATATGGAAATTATAAGAAGAATAATTTGATCGTTACATCTTTCATTAACAAATTATCAATCTTTCTCTCTTGCAAAAGATGATCATCTTTTTTTTGGCGGCTTCGAAAAACGTAAACGTAATAATTGGCTTTGACTCAAATATTTTTGCTTTTTTATTTTATTTAATTTTATTTCTCACCCTACACACTATGCGTATGGAGTACAAGAGCATAGGAGTTAAATTAAAATATCCTTAATTACATTTAATACACTTTTAACATTTCAACCTCATGTTATATAATTTTCTTAGAGAAATATATAAACGTTGTTTTGGTTTTTATATATAATTTACTACATTATTTTGTTTTCACTTCTTATATTAAAAAGTAAAAACAAAACAATGTAGTAAATGACATATATACAGGTAAAATTTATTACAAACGGGAGAAGAAAAGAAGAAGAAATAACCTGCTATAGAAGTAAACAAAACGGGGAATGAAAAGTAATGTAGACGTACGAACCAGAAGTGCAGTCCCTATCATGGATCAGAGCTGGTGCAATTGGTACCTTTTAAGAATCTTCTTTTACAAATGAAATTTGGTTTGAAGTAAAAGATGGTTTATCCAGAGAAGTAATTTCACGGGTTAAAATAAAATAGAGATGCAGATAAAGTTTAGCAGAGAATGAGATTAGATTAGAGTAGATATGATATGTAAGTAGCATTCGTATTGGGGTTGTTCCCACATGTTTGGGACCATTAATGGGGTGGCCAAGGCAATGACACAAACTGGGTCTACCATACATACATGTAGTTGTTACTCTGCTGTGCTAGAACAGCTAAGGAGATCCAGGTTGTAAGGAATTGGGGTCCATCATCGTGATGAGGATGACATGTTCTGTTTTATTGATAGAGAGATTATGAATGGAATGGAGTAAACTATGGCATGGGATTCGAGCTCCACTTATTTTATCTCATGCTTTTGCCTCACCCTCATTCTAAAATCCAATTCTATATTATATTATACACTTTTTCTTTCTTTTGGTTTTGCATCCTTCATTTTGAAGATTTTCCCTACTTTATCTATTTTCTGATAGATCTTCTTTTTCCTAAGACGAGCTAGTGTGGGGATGTTTGTAATTTTCTGAATGGTCTGTTAATTACTATCCTTTTATTTGTCTTGTATCATACTGAAAAATGGATCCTTGGCTCTAGAATATATTCAGAGAATCAATTGAAATTTACAAAACTGGTTGACAAGTACCTATTTAAGTTTAGTTCTGTTTGTGTTATGACACATGTTGTGTCTTAACTTATTATTGTTGATGAAATGACAAGTTTTACAAGATGGCCTCATACTGTACCCATGGCAGGGTCTATGTTTCTTCTTGGATATTGTTTGATTGGTGCAGCTATTATTGGTTCCTTTCCTTTCCTTTGTTTTTGGATCTACCCTTGTTTGTTCTGATTCTCCTCCTATAATTGCCAATTATTGTTTTATCCACAATTCAACAGGTAAGATTGATCCTTGTGCTCCAACTAGACGTCTCAATACATACCAATTAGTTTCTGATTGCTGGTTCTTTCTTTTCTTCACACCTTGTTGGTTTTCTACTATGCATATCATATGCTTGTTGTTTTAATGCAGAAAAATATACTCCACCAATGCCCCACTATGTCAATAAGAGGGAATCATATTTGTTGCTGCTTCGCTACAAACATCACAACAACGTAAATAATCAAAACAAATAAAAAACAAGAGAGAAAAATATTACATTTATAGGACAAATTATTTCTTACATTGCCATTTCATTATTCAATTGAAAGGAAAGAAAAATGTGAATCAGAACACAAAATAGAACCCCAAACTTCAATCAATGAAAGTAAATTTTAACTATAAGATGGTTAATTAAACAGAAGAGAAAAAAATGACTTTTTATTCAAAATTTTTATATAATTTTTAAATAACATATTTATTTCTTTTGTAAAAAAATAGTTATGAATGTAAACCTAATCAGTTATAATCGTGCATAATTATGATTATGACATAATCAGTTAAACATCTACAAAATCAGTGACAAGAAAAAGGTTAGTATGGGAAAGCATATGTGAACAGTGCATATTTCTTTTACTTTTTGCTCTTTTTTTAGAAGAATCTACACTAGGGTCCATTTTTTTTTTAAAAGAAAGTTATGCCTATTTTTCTTCCATTATAGCCTTTCAAACATGCTGCCATAATGAATCACCAAAAAATTCATTGTCCTTTGTTTCCATTCTGATGCCTTTCTCATGTTCTAAACACAATGTTAATGAATCGAAAATGATATTTTTACATCATTTTTTTAAAATATACCCACAAAGAATTAAATAATAATGATAATAATATCTTATAAAAGAACTATTATTATTAAAATTATTTTTTTAATCGATATCCATAAATATTTATAAAATTCATAATTTGAGTATGAAGCGAATTTTCATCCCACAAATAAAATAAGGTTGTTTAGTTATTGACACCTATCTTTATTCTTTTCCAACATTTGTATTACTTGGTAGTTAAATATATATCACTTACCTTGCTAAAAATAATGAAATTATATAACTGATGATTAATGTTTTTATACTTATTTTTCATTAAAATTAAGAAAAAATGGGTTGTAATTGTATATTTATGTTAAAGGGAACCATTTCTAATAATGTGGTTGAATTATATACCTAACAACATTTGGTTATAATGTTAAGAAACACCCATTATTGGGTGCAAGGAGAACAACAGATTTGATTTATATGTAATTCTAATAATGGTCGTAGAACATTCTTCTCCTAATTAGAGAAAAAATAAATTAAACAGAACTACTTAATTATTGTTTCGTTATACCAGAAAAACGGTCCAATAGCTGAATAACTCAATCAATATTCTAGAATCTAATATATTTTTTTACGAAATCATAAATATTCTTTTATGAGATACTGCTGTTCAAAAGTTAAGATTTTTTTAAAAAGTAATTAATATAATTACATGTCTCGTACTTAAATTTGAAATGAATAATTAAATTGATAATATTGGGTGTGAATTTATCTTGAGAACCTGATTTGAAAAGATAGGTAGTTAAAGTCCTGCAGCATTTTTTAAAAATGAAAATGAGGAAAACTTAGGATTCTCACAAAGTTTCCAGGGTGGCCATTTATTGCTTATCCTTACACAATAAGATCTCTTAAATATAAATATAATGATTGAAGGAATTGCAGGTTCAGTTGGCAATCTTAGTAATTGCAAATTTAAATATTGATTAAATAAATAAGTTGGAGATTAAAAATAAAAAATTCATGGGAATCGCTTTCCTTTCTCAAAGACATGTTTGTACATAGGGAGGCAAAGTGTGACGCACATCACTAAAGATTCTCTTAAACTAACATTCTTGGATAAGGTTTTTCCTCTGTTTCATTTCCACAAAGCCCCTCCTGCACAACAATACATAATAACTATTTTCACTATTTCAAAAGCTACTTCTTTTCACTAACAAAATCTGCATTAACCACTCAATAATCAAACCTATTTTAGCACCAAGAACAGCATTTCCATGATTCCTTTAATGCTAAAAAATAAAGTAATGACTTCAATATTCTCTAATCTATTTCTATAATCAGAATCCATGTTTAGTTTTTGAAGTTGTGAATATATTTAAGTCGAAGCATTATGTGCAGCCATTTGATTTTTTGCCTCGTATTCCCCTGATGGTTATCCATTGTGGTTATCTTTCCAAGGGCTTCTCTGCAAAAACTGAGGGAACCTCTGTGGGATGCACGTGTCTTGTTGATGAAATTTCACGTGGAGATGGTGACCCATGTGTAGTGTAGCTTTCGCTTTGCGAGCCAACAGTAATAATACACTAACATATACATATTGCTATGCATGTGTAGCTTCAATTTCAATGGTTTATAGCCAACAGGGCCAGCTTAATAAGGGTGTGATTTCCTCACTCTGCTGCTGCTTAGATCAAAAGCTTTTCCAATAATGCATCTTCCTCACCAAATTCAAATTCAAATTTAAATTTTCAGACACATCATATGCTTTCAAATCCAATACTGCTTATTTTTCTTTCTTTATAAATCATTTATCTATCTCTTACTAATCATTTAGTCTTTTTAAATGCAAGCATTATGCGCTATATGTGTGTCTATTAATTCTCTGAATCTGTCAGCTAATTGTATATAAACAAAAGAATCTGTCAGCTAAACATTATATTAAACTTGACCTGGCTGTTAAGTCACAAACCACGATGAATTGGAGTAATATAAATATAAAACTGTTGAGTCTTAAACCGTGATGAATCATAGTAAACGGTCGAAGTAGAAGACTTAGATGAGGCTACAAAGTTTGACAAGTGGCACCTAGAGAAGGATTCTTCTTCTATCACATCACACTATGGTTTTTGACACATGAGGACTATACTATTGGTTTCCCTCCTGTCAATAATCCATAAGACACAGATGTAATAAAGTTTTTTTAAGAATAGGAATAAAAAAATGAGAAGCTGGCAAGCTAATATCTGAAAGGTAATATCAAACCGCACTGAAAATTATAGCTAACCACTTGTAGAACATTAATTGGAAGTTACTACAAATCCGAAACAACACCATAGGGAGAAGTAATGCGTATACAATTTTATGGGATCAGATTCCCACAGTTAGGAATTTTCTGCATCATATGTTCCACTAATCAGGATCTTTGGATAAAAATCAAACTATTCAACTCAAAATATGTATTTGCAGAAACGAGTATACAATTAAAGATTCTGAATATGAATGTATGAACGAATGAATGGAGGGAATTTGTAAATTTTCATATGGTGTGAACGCCATCTGATTTAGTCTTGAAAATGTCACATGAGCAAAAGTCAAAATTGAAGATGGTTGATGGCAGGCCGGGAAAGTGGACCAATATTAAACTCATTTTTCGAGCTGTTGACATTTGACAATTCTTAGGGCTGGTCCTCATCATCAGTGATTCAGCAAACAAACTCTTCCCAATAAGTTCAACATTTTGTGCTAACATAAATTTAACCAGCCTTGTGGGCTCTGCATGAGTCATCCTTCGCAATCTTATGTGTCATAGCTTTTAATTAGCTGCCCCAAAGATAAAAGCCTTTTTAACTAGGACCACTGAATTCAACATCAAAAGGAAGTACCAAAAACATGTTATTGGTCTTTCCTCTTCCAGAGGTTGGTACTTAACATAGATGATAGAGGTCTCCCCAATAATTGGAAACATTTTAGGAAATAGAAGTGAAAAAGTAGACGTGAAAATATGCAACGTCTCGTGGGGTGTGCCTTCTTTTTTCTCTTGATTTTCAGCCCCTAGTAGTATGTTATAAGGCAGCCTTTGCTAAAGTTTGTCCTTTGAATAATGACTAGTTGAGGGATGGAAAAAGAAAGCCATACTCAAGAAGCTAGTTTGCTTCTTCTATTCCTTCTTCATACTTTTTTATCTAGGAAGAAATATATTCTCCTCGAACCAATCCCTTCTTAAAAAGCCTTCACTTCTGCTTACCAATTGTTTTGATGGAGCTTGAAGCATAATTGTTAAAGTGGAAACTTGAATTCGAAGTGAAGCATCGTTTTAGAATTTATATACATTTGGGTAACGTTGTGTTTCCCGATCAATGTTACTCATGAACTTGGTAAAAGTAAGAAAGGTTTCACAGAATGTAAAATAAAAAACTGGTGTTGGCACATTGCAATAATTTTGTTGACACAGATAGTAATGAAAACTGGCAAAGTTTTTCTATCTGCTATGTGCTGATACGATATGTATTTTTTCCTTTTTTATTGCAGTGCACAATTATTATAATTAGAAGCTATCTTGAACAGTGGAAGTCCTTCATTCTAGCTGAATAATACAAATCAAAGCGTGGAATTTGCGAGTCCATATTTTCAGAACATGGGAACTTGAATTAAATGCTTTACTCTGTTCTATAGGCTTCTTATAACCTACATGTCAACATCAAGGCCATTTCCAATATCAAAGCTTTAGTCCATATTTTTATTGTATTTTTTCGACTAAGCTCTTTTTGGTCCACACATGCCAGCTTCTGTCATCAATTTGGATCATTATTGGTTTACATGTCACATGATTGCCTTAATGTAGGATGGGAGACTCTCTTTTTGTTTTTGATAAAAGATGGGAGCCTCACATTTTATTTATCTTTTATTATATTTTGTAGGAACCCAAGTTGCATTCTGGTTTATCTTTCCCGATTTGGAAAAGTAGTGACCAATTAAACAATTTATATATGTAATTTCTTACTTCATCTATCCTATTTTTATATCTTAAATTTAACCAATTGCATCATCTTCCTTCAAACAAACAATATGCTTTTAGCTTCCCTGCATTTCAATCCTATCAAGGGGACGTCTTTTTTTTTGTTAAAACTCTCAATGATAATTGTATACAGTGATAATTGAGTGTCATTAAAATCTGTCAAGAAAAAGGTAAAAACCAGTGCCACTGGTTACTGCTGTCTTGTTACATTCATAATATGTAAGAGTCTTATACTTCTATTGAATTCAATATAAAAGGAAAAAGAAAAAATATACTCCATTCGTTATTTTTTATAAAAAAATTTTCCTTTCTTATCTCAGTTTTAAAGTTCAAGACAATCTTAATTATATTTATCAATTATATCTTTAAGACTGCACATCATGGTGAAAAAGCTCATTCTTATTACCAATCTTACAATTACATCAAGAAAAGTATACTAATTCTTGTATCAATAAAAATACATGCAAAAAGAATGGTGAAAAAAGTAGTGATGAATGGGAGAGAGAAAGATATATTTTCTTAATCTCTCCTCCAAAAATTACTTTATTGTGTGTGATTGATGAATCGATCTAACATGTCCGGTCTTGGAAGCCATGTCATATCAACAATTTGAGGTTTGAGTTGATGGTTCCTTTGAACCAAAACACCATGTAGGAAGTTTAGAGGTAAAACTTGAGATGTCTCTGGCATATCTACGTATGATAGAGTAATGCATGGGGGAGATTATTTAGCAGGTAGTGTGTATATTTTGCAGCAGAAGGGAAGGAATGTGATTAAAACATTCATTCAAGACTTGATAATTCCAAGTGTTTGTGGGTGGAGTGAGAGAGAGTGTTTAATATCACCAATGTGAAGACTGTGCAAGCCCATTGGAATCCTCCGAGTCCCGGAGCTGTCAACCACACTGAGGAGCTTGCAAACATGAATGTTGATACGGACTCGCTGTTGGGCCTTGGCAGGAACATGGACTTTGTGGAATGCCACTAGTTGCTTGCGTGGAGCCCAGTGGGCATTACCTGGAGGTGGTGCTGAGAACACTAGCAACGTGTGCGTGCCATCTCTGGAGCCAACATTCTTAACGTCCACGTGAAGGCTAATGGAAAGCTTGCCACATCGAGCATGTGTAACTTTAATTGCCTTGTTCGCAATGTTGGAGCTATTGCCTCGCCGGTGGCCATCCACTGGAATTGATACCACTTTGGGTGCATTAGCCAATGTATGAACAAAATGAGTGTAAGACAATCCGTAACCAAACGGATACACCACTGGGCCATTGTAAAATCTATAGGTTCTTCCAGGGTATCCTTTCCCTCGGCTTGATCTCATTGCCATATTTGTCATTGCCAACTTTTCAACGTACCCTTCTGGGTACCATGTCATAGGTAACTTGCCTCCTGAAATTTAAATATAACAACAACAACAACAACCTTGTCATGTTAGGAATTAAGTATGCATTTTCAGAATAGTGAAAACAAGACAGACCAGGATTAGATGTTCCAAACAAGATATCTGCAATGGCAGCACCCCCAGCTTGACCCGGATAACCGGCCCACAAGATTCCTTGGATTCGAGGATCATTCTTTGCAAAGGTTATATCCACAGGCCCACCAGACATTATGACCAAAATTGTTGGGCCCTTGGAGGCAGCTGCTACTTTGGAGACTAGGTCTTGTTGACGACCAGGAAGAAGCAGGCCAACCCTGTCGACAGTTTCAGCCTCGATGGACTGATCGAGGCCCATCACTAGCACTGTTGCATCTGCTTGTTGGGCTGCAGTGATAGCTCTTCCGAATTGCTTGTCATCTGTGCAAGCCACATTTGCACAACCCAGCTCGTGAAAAGTCTTGGTGTATTTCCCTATTCCTTGTAAAGGGCTTGTGTATCCACAAGCAATACCAGCATAGTTTCCAATCATTGTGAGAGTGACATTAGAATTGGGTCCAATAACAGCGAGGGAGCGGTGACGCCTTGTGGAGAGAGGCAAAGAAGGGCCTTTGTTTTTAAGTAACACAATTCCTTGTCTTGCGGCTTCAAGTGCAAGCTCTTGGTGACTTGGGGTGCACACATCTCTCGGACCAAGATTCCCATATGGATGACTTGATGGCTCCCCATCATACATCCCTAACCTCATTTGGACAGTCAAAGTGTTGGCTAGGGCTCCATTGACATCAGCTTCGCTTAACAGGCCTTTTTTCACAGCATTCTGAGTATGCTGGGCTAGAAAAGGCCCACAATCCAAGTCCAAACCTGCTTTGATGGCATCAGCAGCAGCTTCTTCTGGTGTAGATGTGTAATGTTGGGAATTGTAGAAGACCCCAACAGAGTCACAGTCTGATACAATGTAGCTGAAGCAAAGCATAGGAAAAAAGAATAAGATTTTGGAGAGGCTATTGCAGTGTTTGTTTTGTAGTAATGTAAGCTTACCCATTAAGACCCCATAGGCCTCGAACTGTTGTCTTGAGAAGAACGGGGTCGGCACAGGTAGGAACACCATTAACCTGGTTGTAAGAACACATCACACTCGCCACATTTCCTTCCTTCACGCACATCCTGAATGGTACGTTGAAGGTGTCCTCGATATCCTGCTTGCTAACCTCCGCATTAAAGTGAAACCGATCCACTCCGTTCCAATTATCAAGGTCATAAGCCGTGAAGTGTTTGCATGAAGCAGCCACCTTCAACCGGGTAGCGTCGGTTCCCTGTAGTCCCCTAACGTAACTTGCTGCATATTTACCGGCTAGTATTGGGTCCTCACCGGGAGTCTCCTGTCCCCGGCCCCACCGTGGGTCTCTAAAAATGTTCACGTTTGGGCTCCAATATGTAAGCCCACCCGTTCCTCCATTGTACATTGCTCTTGCTTCGTCTGAGGCAACCTGCACATTTAGAGATTAACTCAGTGCACTGGCATGATGACACAATCTGCAAGTGCAATATTTACTTATGAAATAAAATTAGTAATTTTTTGAAAAAAACTAAAAATTTCAGTTGTTAAAAGTAAAATATTAGTCATAAATGTAGGTTAGTTTCAGTTCATTGAAACCCAGTGTAAGTACCAGGAAGCATTAAATTAAATTAAAGAAAAAGAAAGTGAAGCAGTTTGAGAAGTAGTAGAATATTGGAGAGTCATTGGTTTGCTTAAGATTCTTGTTGAGCATAAAAGTCAACATGGAGAATTAAATCAATGTTAGACAATTTTTAGCATGCATACTGCTCATAACAGCAATAATACTAGTGTTACTATTAAATATTTTTCATTATTACTAGTAAATATTAGCCTTTTAGAAGAAATTAAATATAAAATAAAAAAATTAGTCAGAAATAAAGTGTTTGAAAAATTAATAAATTTTTAAGATTTTTATATCAAAAGGAAAAGAAATAACAATAAGGCGATTCGGTGCTTTTTAAAAATGAATAAAAACAATGTATTATCATATCTATGCAGGATGGATTTTAAATATAATTTTTTAAGAACATCTCTAATTGAAAATAATTAGTGAAATATTTGAATAAGTTATAAATTTAAACAATTTATTGGTAAAGAAATTTTAATTAACATGTTAAATCATTAAAAAAATATTAAAAGTTTCTTTAGTAAATAAATATTCAAACAAAATATTAGTATATATCATAATTAAATTTAAATTAAAAAAATATAAAATAATGATTTTTTTTAAAAAAAATTAATTTTTTTATTAAAATATAATTATATATGAATTGTTTAATGATGCGATACAATAAAATTAATATTGTATATCTTTCAATATAAAATACCTTAAAATATTTGTTTAGGGTAATAATAGATAAATTTTGATAATATATTAAAAAATTTATAAAGTTTATTTACAAATTTACAATTTTTAAAAAATAATATAAATATAAAATTAAATCATCACTTCAATATTAATTTTTAAAGAAAAGTAATTGTTTCAAATGCATTGATGAATCACAAATTATGAATTCTTCTAACCTTCAGAGAAAATGTTTTTTTAATTGAAAATAATAAAGTCTTAATTTATATTCAAGTGTAAATCAAGAAATATTTAATGATTTAAATATTTTATCAATTGAAAAAGGTTTGTTTCAAAATATGACCATACAATTTTATATAACAAAAAAGAGAGAAAAATCATTTTTAAATCATCTTAAAAATATTATTATTATTAAAATGTATTAAATATTAATATAAATTTTTCTGGAGGCTAAAGTACCCAAGTGATCTTGTATTACTGAAAAAATAGCAATGAATTAATGAAAGATAAGAAGAGTCCCACTTTCAGTTTTTAGAAAAATGTCCCACTCACTCCACTTTTTCAATATTTTGACTAAAGTGACGATAAAGAAAAATGTGTGACATCTACCTTACTTTTTTTCTCTGCCTTCAATTCCCACGCTAAATTAAATTACTATTTTGCCCATTTCTTTCTCTTTAATTTTTTTCCAAAACAACCAAACATACTGAAATATATTATTTTTTAGTTATAATTTTAGAAAAGGTGGGATTTTAAATTAGAAAAAACTATGCATAACATGTAGAGAAAGAAAAGATATAAATAATATGATGTATAAAAAAGGAAAGAGAGATGTTAATTAAATATTTAAAAATAATGAATGTAGATATATATTATCTAGGTATCATATTAACTGAAAATATAATGGACGTTTTATTTCTACTAATTGATTTGCTAATATATATTTTATGAGAGTGAGAGAAAGATTGAATAGCAGGGAAAAGAAAAGCTTACTCGTCCAATGGCTTCCCACAGAGAAGCATTGAAAGAAGCAGCGGTAGTGATGACTTGAGGGAAGCTAGTGGCGGCGGGGAAGTTGCCACCGAACTTGGTTCCGGGGCCCACATTTGAGACTCCATGCAGTGCTTCCGACCACCACTCATAGCCTTTGATTCCAAGCCTTGGAACTGCAGCAGCATTGTTCACTAGCAACCTCACCTTTTCTTCCACTGTCAACCTTCCAATCAGGTCCTTAACCCTTTCTGCTATTGCCAATGAAGCTTTGCAAAAGGGTAAGCTCCTTGTGGCGGCGTTCTTTGGGTCACACGCAAAAGGGTCACGTGCCTCGCCACCCCAGAGGATCACTAGAAGGAAGATGACAGTGGTGAGAGGTGAAGAGATTGAAGCCATTTGGGAATGGGAAATAAAAAGTGGAATGTAGCTTGAGAAGTTATTGGAGGGATGGAACAATGTGTATTTATAGGTGAGGGGACATCATGGATGGCTTGTCCAATGCCATGCTGTTTTAGATAGAAGTTGCTTTTAGCCATTGGATTTTCCATTATTTTTTTTACCTTCATCTTCTTAGGAAATGAAGCAACTTGGCTGGTGAGATTTAATGCAAGTTGGTGACTAACAAAAAAAGTTCTGTGTCAATTTGTCAACTTGAAAACTGAGAATTCACCTGCCGTATGAGGGTTTTAAAATCACCTAATACTGTTACTTTCTTATTCTTCACGAAAGTGAATTAGCATATTTACAATTACAACCATTCGGGTGTGTTTTTAATATTGTTTAAAATCACGATCACGGAATGTCTTTGGTCATATGGGTCCAACAACATTTGGGTGGGCATCACTGATCCTATTCCTTGGTATTGTTCATCCTATGCCTTGGGTATTGTTCATCCTATCCCTTGAGTATGGTTGGTCCTACTCGTTAGACATTAATAATTAGGACAAATGTGTAGTGTTGTTAGATGGAGTGCAGGAGATTGACTTTCTTTATTTTGGTGGAAACATTTTCAAATGTTTATCTGGCAAGCATAACTTATCTTGGCTAGTAAAATGATTAGGTGGTCCAAAATTTCTTGTTATATCTGGTTTAGAAGCTTTGTCCAGAATAAAGAAATAGCTCTCATCACCGAAATTACCAATGCTTAAGGCAACTCATGACAATTGGTAGCCATTATTAATGAACCGATTCAAATATCACAAATATTGAGAAGATATCTGACTTTTTTGCTTGTACCAATTTCTATAATAAGTGGATGACTTGCATAGGAGTTTACTAATTTTGTTATATAATTTGAAATTTTACTGTAATCAATTACTGCTGTGATTGGTAGTTTGCTACCAATGTCAAATCATTGTAAGCAATTTAATCATTCATGCAGGAGTTGCTCGATGTTTTTTGTTTTACTCTTGACCTGTTAACTTACAAAATGGACTGAACCAGAACTAGCTTGAGTATATCACACATTATTCAAAGGTAGTTGATTTAAAAATCAGAGTCATCAAAACAAAGTGGAGTCCAGTCCAACAGAAATTACAGGATCAAGAAAGTATATGTTAAATTTCATTAAAATATTGGCCAATTTTAGTTTAGATATTTATAAAAGTGCTTTTTGATTGGGAAAGTAGCTTCGCTTACAAGTGAGGTTCGGATCTGAGACAGAGCTTCTGGCTCATTTCAAAACTAGACCAAAATGGTGGATATTTCATGTCTGTATTACCCGAAAGATAGAAGAAAAAATAAAGAGGAAAGCTAAGCATTATTTTCCATGTCCTTTTCCCCCTCAATTATATGAATAAGTAGACCAAGATAAGGAGAAGCAGAGAGAGGACACTAAAGATTTCAATTTTAGGTGGGAAACAAGGTTACACATATTACACGCTATGAATTGAAAACATTTTTTAATCATTCATATCACAACCTTTTCACTTTTGTGGGGTGACGTTTTTTCAAATTTAAGTAAGGGGAAGAACATGGAAGGAAAAAAGGGTGGAGTATCGAAGTTCAAATAATAAAAATGATCTTAATTTTAGATATTTGGATATGAGTAATTGGGTAGCAGTATTGCAGTCTGCACATGGATTAGCAGAGAACAAAGTTTCCACTTGAGTTTGCGATCTGATTGTATAGAAAGAGCATTAATGGAAAACTTTGTTAGATATTGCTCTTGGGGAGGTGCCCATAATGTGTCACAGATGTTTTGTCTGCTTCCTTTCGCCATTTCGCACTTTTTCTTCGTTCTTATCTTTGCTCCAACTTTACCAATTCATTAGTCAAATGTTTGATACAAAATTTGACCTTTTATTGTTTTGGCTTATTAAGATTTGGTACATAGGGGCAGAATCTGCATAAATAAGAGACATAAACAATGAAACTTTCCCTAGATGGTATGTATGTATGTTAGGCATAAAATGTCTTTAGTTAAATTTGTGAGTTAAGATAAAATATTAGGACTTCTAGAACTATATTATGTAGAATAAGATTCTTATTTAAGTGATTCCTTGAACTTTCTAACTACACTCATTGCAGAGACCCGAAGTTCAAGAAAACCACGAACAAAAAACATCACCGGGAACTGAAGGCCACTACTCTTGTCAGGCACGACCCTGAAGAGCTTTTCAGTGTTCGTACATTCTTAAAAATTTCCAATTATCTGTACATTAAATTTTGTTGTCTCAAATAATATATTTTTATACAAAAATCATCATATAAATTTATAATACATATCATGTCATATAATCTCATAATATATCATATATCATGATTTATACATTTTCTGAAAAACATTAATTACATAACCATCCAAATTTTAAAATTAACAATATCTATTATATTACAAACAAAAAAGTAAATCATTATCACTTACTAGAATACACATAAAATACATTAATAATTTTTTCCTTTTATTTAATCGATTTTATACTTCTCTTGATATAATATATATATATATATATATATATATATATATATATTTTATAAAGCATAACTAATTTAGGGTATCTTATCAAATTATTTTACAATCATATTTATCAAATATCATCATCTTCTATTCATCATCATATCATATATAAGTTTCAATATTCTTTATACATTTATTTATTTTTATTTGAAGAGACATTACTTGAATCGTATTTTTATACCAATTATTTTTGTTTGAGCAAAATATATTTTGATGGAACAAAAATCATGTCAAAACTATCATTTTCTCTTTAAATAACTTTCACTTAAATGAAATATTTCTCACTTAAAAAAAATCACATTACTTTAATATAACAAACTAACACTATCAAAAACTACCTTTTTTTCTAATTACCATATTTTCAAGAATTTAACAACATTCATTTATCATTCATATATCACAAATCACAACCTTATCTTTTCTTTTCCGATTCAAATCATACATCACAACATATTATAAAATTAGTAAAACATATTTATATCACAACATAACTTTAAAATTACCATTAAAACCCCTTTCCACCATATTTTCCTTTAATTATTCATAGATACATTATATTTCTTTAAAATATCTTTTAATCTCACTTAGTACACTTTTCTAAAACACCATACAAAATGAATTTTAGATTCAACAATATATTCTTGAATTATAATTTCTCTAGATTATTTTTTGTTTATAGGGAATTTTCTCTTCCAAAACTTTAATGCTTCCCAAAGAAAACTTGACCAACATTCCAATAAATTTAGTAAATTTATTATATAATATTTTTCATAATTTTACAGCGTTTCTTACTTTTATCTATTTTGTATCATGTATAAGTAACTTGTACCTCATCTCAATTACGTATTGTAGAGATATCAATCCAAGTGTTTTGATTGATAGTTGTTAAATCATTTGCAAATAAGAAGTGTGAATAGTCTTCCAAGAATTTGTGATTGTTTAAGAAGGGCATTATAAGCCGTGGTTCTAGGTTGGTGCATGAGAAAACAAGTTTCTTTATTATTAATTATTATTGTAAGTAACTAAGTGGGGGTGGCAGTGTTTAACTTTTTCTGCATTATTTCTTTTGTCTTTTTGAGGATCATCATAAGTTGTTGTTTTTGTGATGAGCTTGATGGAAAAGTGAGGTTGCCACTCCATACTGAATGACGCCTGAACCTTATTACCAGGCCTGTAATGGCCATCACCATTGCTCTATGCAATCATAATCACTTTTCTCAACGACCCAAAAATTAAAGGAAACAAAAACACAATCATTTTTATGTACTATCAAATTTACGTAATTGTTGCTTCACATTTAAGAAAAATGGTGAGCACCGTGATGCAAAGGAATGAGGAGTAAATTTGCAAAAACGTACACTGTGAAATTGGTGTATTTGGAGTGTCGGATACACGATTCTAAATATAAATAATAAATATACATTTGACTTATTCAACACGAAATCAAATATTTACTAAATATGATATACTTTTTAAATTTAATTTTGATGCAATTTAATTAATAAAACTCATGTCATCTTTTTAATTGACTTTTTAATATTTTTCTCCAAATACAAGTATGAAACATTAAGAAAATTCAAAATATTGAAAAAATGCATTTCAATTCATTTAAATATGAACATCATTTCTTATAAATATAATTCAATGCAGTTTAAAAAATATATCTTTTATATTAAATTAATATATATTTTTGTTAATATATGGTTATAAGAAAAGAATATGCAAAGTGGTGTTCAGATTTCAATGATTCTAAAACAAGTTAAAAGTATTTGATTTTAGTGTAACTCGATATTTCAAGATTATCTTCATTGTTTTTTAGTTCTAAGATTTTTACTATCACAACGATAATATACCTATAATTATACTTCGAATTCAACTTAGTTCAATTTTCACAAGTGATATAATATTGTAGTAAAAAAGATTTTAAAATACTTTATATTTAATATTTATTTATAAGATCTCTTAATCTTGATTATGACAATAATAATGATTTAATCACGTAATACATAATTAGAAATAATATTTTTTATTAAGACAGTTTATTGATGTCGGAAACATATCAGTAATAATCAAAACATCATCATAGGAATGATCGAAACTCTCTCAGCAGGTCGAAGTGTTTATATATTAATTTGTTGGTTACTCAACTATAAGTCAATTTTCAGGATTAAATTATGATTTAAAACAATAAAAAAAATGTTAAAAATAGTTAATTAGACACAATTAGATTCCTGAATAAAAAAACCCACATCATAATGGGCTTGGAAGTCTCAACCTCTAAAAAATAGTATCTTGCAAACAATTATTGACCAAGCATAATCCAATTTTTACAAATTCAATTTGCTTAAACCTACGAATCCAACTCAACCCAATTCCTTTTCCTTGGTTTGAGTCTGCTGTGTCTGGCTCATTGGGTAATGGGCCGGGTATACTTAGGACCAGGAAACTTTTTTTCATTTCTTTATAAAATCTAAGTCTTCTTATTTATTAAGATAATATTGTTAGAATTAATGATCTATTTTAAAATTTAGATTTGGTTTTATTACAGCTTTATTTTTTAAAAATATCAAGAAAGAAGATATATATAAACTTCTATTTTTAAATATATTTTTTCTAAAAACAAAACTATGACAGAATGAAGTCTGAACTCCAAATTAAAAAATATTTTATATATAATAATCGATTTTAGTAATATTTTTATTTTTAAATCTAAGTTGATTTTGCATAGCCAATTTTTCCTTTTCTTTTTGTAAAAGCCAAGTCACGCCAACCCCATAATGTGTCTTGTCCTTTTTATTCATGTTTAATTTGTATTGTTAAACCCTATAATTTAGTGCACAAAAATAAGCTTGATGTTTAAGATTTATATGAACACTTTGCATTGTTTGTATGAACATCTTGAAAAATTTACCTTTTGATTTCTATAAGATTCTTCTCAAATCATTTATGAAAAACAATCCACGCCATGCAAAAATATTTCTATATTATTTAATTACAAATTCCCGTACATAATATATTTGTTAACTTTTATAATAAATATTTCGAAAATAATATCTATTATAATTTCTGATTGATTCAATATGGAAACTGACTTTGTAAAACTCAATCTAAAAAAGAGAGGAAACTGAAGAAACGAATGTTAGAAAAAGGGCTTTGCTCTCTTTTTTTACTTCTAATTCACGGTTTCATTGGGTAGCTTCAGTATCCTTTCACAGAACTTCATATACACATACCTGAACTCTCTTCTTACGTTCTTACATTAATACCCACATAAACACAATATTTTCGCTAATTAACTATACTTAAAAATAGTAACAAGTACCAGAGTTTTATCTCGATAATCTATTTAACCCTCTCTGCAAATTTTTACTAGATCATCGAAATGAAACTCCAACTGAAAAATCAATACCAGAAACAGTTAAGAAGTTGCATATAAAAGTTTGGTAGAAGTTAAATGTGTAGGACTAAAAAGTCTTGAGGAACAACCAGTGAGTGTGTTTTCTGTCAATGTTCTTCTCCTTAATGGTGTCCAAAGTAGGTTTCCACCCTTTACCCGACATTTGCCTATTCAAATACTCCGGACTTGCTTCGAAAGTTTCTGGCAGAAGTTCTGAAAACTGGCACCTTTCTTGGTTCTTCTCTCTTTCTTCTTCCTTTCTCCCTGGTTCCACAATTGTAGTGTTTTGGCACAAACGCGTAAGCCAAGGAACAAACTTTGAGGACCCCACAAGAGATTTGGAATGCAGAGCAGAGTTAAGGATCAAGAGAATGCGTCGAGTTTCTTCCCCGCTTAACCCAACGGGCTTCCCTCGCTTCACGGGAAGCATCAGATACACCTTGTTTGTTTCTAACTTTTTATCAGCTGGCAATGGCGTTGGCCTTTTCTGGTTCACTGCAGAATGCAATTCAACCACCACTTGTTCTGGGTGCTCCAGCATCATCTCTGCCACTGTCACTGACTGCTCAATTTCATGCACAGAACCGTCCCATAAGACGATTTTGCCCCTGCCATCTGAGGGACGAAGTGAGACTTGGTTTCCCATCTCTCACAATCAAGGAATGTGGCTTAGATTGAGTTGAAGTAAAGGAGTTTGGGTTTGGATTGCATTATATTGGGGTTTGGAAAACTACGTTAAGGGTAGGTTTGGTAAGGTAATTAATGTTTGTTAAACCGCTACATCTTGTGACGCACAAAATGGTGGACTTGGTAGTTTTCATTTAGATGAGTCTTGCCTTTTGTGTCTGTTACAATGTCACTTCGAAATTTGACTTGGGGTATAGCATGTCTGCCACATTTATTCTTTTCCTTAAACCAATCAATGCCACAAAGTTTATGTCATTTTTTGTAATCCTTATTTCTAGCCGGGGATGGCGATTTTGATTGAGATAAAAGTTAAAACAGGTGATACATAGAATGTGTTGTAACGTAAGATGCTTTCCTTGTATTGCTAAGGATTTCCTACTAGATTAAAATGAAGTTTTTGTTGCTTGCATGTCGTACAATTCTAACCTTGGAACCTTTTTCTGTCGAAGGGTAACCATGGTCCACAGAAAATGTACTTGTATTTAATGGCATTAATTAATTGATAGTCTATGTTCTACGCTATCATTAATATGATGAGCCATCAACGACCAAAATTATGACCAATTTGGTTTGGTCGTGAGCTTGACCTTTTGTGGAAGGAACCATGCATTATGTGGCATGATTCAAGGCGAACTTTTCTTCAAACTTAGCATCGGCAATTGTAATAATAGACACTTAGAATTAAGATTACGCTAATTTTTCGATTCCATTGATAAAGATTTACAAATTCAATTAGGTGTGGATGTGAGTTGATAAAATTAGGTAAAAATTCATAATGCACTTAATCTTTCTCGACACTTCATACTTACAACTAATCTTTTATGCTTCTATATTAATAATTTAATTCTACCACTTTTAGTCATAAAAATTGATTTAATTTGATAAAATTGAATGAATTTATGATTTATTAATTCTTGTAATTAATTAAAAATATAATTCGTTTACAAGAGTATATATAGACTAATTTCTCA
This sequence comes from Macrotyloma uniflorum, assembly GCA_016859785.1. Lineage (NCBI taxonomy): Eukaryota > Viridiplantae > Streptophyta > Magnoliopsida > Fabales > Fabaceae > Macrotyloma > Macrotyloma uniflorum. Next base: position 2,155,486 of record BDMB01000022.1, on the reverse strand, counting down.
TTCAATTTATAGGAGAATGACACAAATCTTTTTCATTAATTGATTTCTCATTAATTTATGAAGTAGTATAAACGAGAATGCTTATTCCTTATTTTATTAATTTTCATTTCTTTGTCCTTCTAACATATGTACTATACAACGTTGTTAAAATTGGTTGGAATAGTGTGGCTGGTGGGAGTCCAGTTTTAACTTCAACAGTTTAATCTGATTGTTCCAATGAAATGACGTCATAAAATATTTTTCGTGAAATTAAAATATATGAAACGTGAAATATAAAAAAGTATTAAGCAATCAAATGATTGATTGGTTTATTTGCTTATTGTCAATCTAACTTCTAAAAACGAACTGTATCTAATTAAGTGTCCAGTTCATAATTAGATTGATTACTAAGGTTTTTGTTTTTTTAATGAAGATGAGGGTCCAGTTTTCACAATAATCGATAAAATTATTCAATTGATCAAATATAATTATTAAAAGATGATTTTTATGATGAATAATTTATATCAATATTAAAATTTTAAAAACTATGATATAATTTTTTTTCAGAACAGCACATCACATTCACATCTCATATTGTACGTAAAATAAAGTAAAACAATATATAAGCATACAATTGTTTATTTTTATTAATACATATTTATATATATATATATATATATAATATGTTGAAGAAAAAAAAATCAAGAATATTTTATTTATATATGTATATATATAAGTTATATTTTATTTAGATTTTCGTATTACCACAAAATAAAGTAATGTTTTTTAGAAGAAGTTTGACAATTTGACCTCAGTGTGAAATATAAAAAATTGTGAGAAAAAAAATTCAGAACGGCCCAACTACAGATTCCATAGAGCCCAAAAAAAGAATCACACTTGCCTCATTGTTTGTTCTCTGGAAAACATGAACTAAACTCAAGTAAAGCCCAATTGGTGCCAAATTAAGAAACTAAAAGAGAATTTTTTTATTGAGATGATATTTTTTTTTGAATTCATACGTTTTTATAAGACTTTATTTTTTTAAATTTCATCGGGACATGTTAGCAAGTGCCAAAGGTAAAATATGTATTTGTTGCAAATATTTTAAGTTTAGTTTTAATCTTCTTTTTAAAAAAACAATTGTCTATTTTTAAATTTTAAATTTTTTTGAAATGTATGCATTTTTAAATTAAAATTATTAAATAGGAATTTTAAATTTTTCAAAAGTACTTTATCATCAATTAACAAAACATTTTTTTTCTCAAATTCCTAAATGATTGGTGGATGTGGGTAGGGTTTTCTAAAGATCGACACTGATCAAGCAAACTAATTTTAGATCCGGCCCAAAAGCAGACATTGTAAAACAACGATTTTGGACTCTGTTTTTTTTTTTTTTTTTTTTTTAAATTTCTAAAGAAATTTACTGGAAATTACTCCTTCCTTACCTTTTTTTCTGTCTTTTAAAATTAAATTTTTTGAAAGTAAAAAATATAATAATTTTTTTATTCTATCAAAATAGTTGTAAATTTTCCTATTGACTCATTTCTCTTTTCATCCTTACTACAAATGTATTTTAAATTAATAAAAAAGTTAGGAGATAAATAATAGTATAATTGATAAATCTTAAATTTTGTAAATAATATATAAATAAAAGTAATTTTTTTCTAAAAACCTGACACTTAGAAAGGAACAGAAAAAGAAATAAATATTATTTTATTAAAAAAGGTTTTTTCCTATCATTTTAATTTTTTTTAAAGAATTTTCTCTTTCAAAAAATTTTTAATTACATAATTACTGATAAAATAAATATATTTTTGTCCTTATAAATGATCAAATTTTGTTTTGATTTTTTTATCTCTAATAAATTTTCTATACTGTTATTGATCCCCAAATCGCTAAGTAACTTTATTTTAATATTTAAACCACTGTCCAAGTACTTTGAAGAAAATAAAAAATTTATTAACGATAAAAACATATAATTTTTTTATTAAGAATTAAAATTGATAATTTATTAGAGATTAAACACATATTTAATCTTAATAATACTAATATGGTCTCCATACTTCACTCTCTTTTATCCTTTCTTTGTCTTGTTTATAAATTTGAGTAACCGTTACTTCAGCGGTACCTTTTTAAGACTAAAATTAATAAAAAAAATAATATTTTAAGATCAACAATGTCTCAAAGAATATCAAATAGATTCACTGTATTACCAATTGAAAATAAATCTTACATAAACTGATTACAATAACTTAATAAATAATTTACATATAAAAATTGAAAGAAATTTAAAATATGGTAATCATTTTTAACAGATCGAGTGTGCCAGTGGTTCTGAGAACCTGAGATTACTGATTTTGGGAAAACCTGATTTACTTGGCAGAAGCATATGGTTCTTCTCATTCATGATTTCCAAGCTTTGGCACACAACCTATATCATGATTAAACACTACAACAAAAATAAAACATATACATACACAAATTGTAGGCAACAAGAGGGTACATATGCAGTAGTTAAAGCTATGCCCAGAAACCAGAGAATCCATCTCAGGAAACCAATCTTATGGATTCTTCACGATTACAACCGGACACTCGGCATGTTTGGCACAGTGAGCACTAACACTTCCAAGGATTGCCCTGCAAGTTAATTAGAACCAAGAAATCAATTTAGTCAGATATATATCTAGCAGGTGCCTCCAAACATAAACATAAAATCAATGAACTTTTTTAACCACTGTTACCTCTTAAAGAATCCATAGCCATGACTTCCCATGACCAAGGTGTCAGCCTCTAGTTTCTTCACTGCACTGCATATTACATCCTTGGCATCTCCTATTCCAACTACCCTCTCCATGTTGATCTGCAAAATCCCAATTTCAAAGAATCAAAAATAGAAGGGCAAACATAAATCCCCCAAAAAGGACTAATTAAGATATATAAAGTGGGTCTACATTAGTAGCGCTCAAATTGCTGCAAATAGCTTCAGCTCTTTCCATTACTGAACTAACCAAGTGCATACTGTACTTTTCCATGGCATCAATAACACCAGTGGAGAAGATATACCCTGTAACATATGATACAACAATTACCAAGTTAGTCAATAGCCTGATTTTAAGGTACAAACAATATAATAGCCTCAAAAAATAGTGACACGTAATAAGAAAGTGAAATTAAAAATTAACCTCCAGCATCCAAGGTGTAGAAAGCAGAGGGTGGCCTAACATAAAGGAGCACAAGCTTGTTGGTATCAGAAACAAGATTGTTGATGCACCAAGAGAGTGCATACATGCTCTCTTGGCTCTCATCCACAGCAACCATAATCTTTCTCTCTTTCTTTTCCATTAGTTTTTTCTGGAAGTTGCAAACTTCTTCTATTTCTATGTATGCTTAGCTTGAGAAATGTTGTTGGCTTTGAATAATAGATAAGAGATGAAGTGGGGTTGGATTATATAGCACCACTCACTGGTCATGCACTTTTTAGAATAGTACTTTGTTCATGTTTAAACCTATGAATTCTAATCTCCTGAACCTTAAAAACAAACAAAACAGCATAGGGATTCTTTGTCCTGGTTTTCAAATCACACCCGTGCCTACACTTCAAGTCAGTGTTATAATCATAAGCAAGCAAACAAAGTTTAGATGGATAGGATAGGAAAGAAAGAGCAATGAATGAATAGAATAATAGATGAAATAATGTTATAAAAATTATATTCTTAAAGTAGTTTTTTTCTTTCTTCTTACATGATCTATAATTACTTAATTCATCATCATTAACATAACTGATTAATTAAATTAATGTTTTAAATTTATATTTTTAAAATATATCTATCATTAATAATACTTCACACTCTTTTTTAAATGCTTCTCAATAGCTTCTTACCAATTTTAGTCATATCTTAATTTAAAAGTGGTTTATTTAAAATATTAGTTATTTTTGATAAATTTATTTATTATTATTAACTAAATTAATTATTTTTTAAGATTTTAATGAATTTATCAAAAATATCAGTGCAATATTTTTCTTAGAATCTAAAATATCTTTGATCTTTTTAGGTGAATGCAAGAACAGATGAAACAAAGAAATTGCTGTTAAAAAGGGAAAAGAACAATAATTGATGTGTATAGAGAGAGTGAGTTGAAAAGGTTGTTGATTTTGTATTGGCTGCAGAATACGTACATGACAATCTTAGCTAAGTAAGATAGGGCAATCTGCATCATTCTCATAACAGTAACTTGTTCACACAGGGAGATACTTTTAAGAACTTCAAATTTAATTCTCCAAATATTTCTTTTTTTATATAATCAAAATAAAAAACTTTATAATTCTTCATGATTTTAATAAAGTGATTACTTAAAAATACTCACTTGTCTTCAAGATAATATTAATTTTTACAAGCTGACAAGTATTATATTTTTAAAAGTGCGTACCTTTCATACTTTTTATGCATATTTTTTTACACATTTAAAAACAATTAAATATGAAAATAAAATGTATTTTTTTAAATAACTAAATAAAAATGTAAATATAACTAATATTAACTTCAAAAGAAGTTAATATAATTATCAATTCTCTCTTGTTAAAAAAGTTATTTTAAATTTTTATTCTCTCTATACATTAATATAGGAAAAATATATATTTAGTTGTTATACTTAGGATCATACTCCTCGAAGATTTTTTATTTTTTTTATTATTGATATCTACAATTAATTAGAAAAAAATCTTTAATTCTTATACTTATGATCAAACTCGTTCAAGTTTTTTTTCTTTTTTATATCAATGAATTTGTATTCAGATTAATATATATATAATCATGATTTTTAGAGAAAAATAATTAATTTCACATACATTTTTTAGTTTTGAAAACTAAATTCATCAATTAAAAATATTAAAACCTCTCATACCTTTTCATTTTCAGTCTCAAATAGATTAAAATAGATATTAATAATCAAAACAAAACACTTCTAAAGCATTTATTTTATTCTCTCACTTATATTCATCCTATTTGAATCCACTTTATTTTCTTATTAAACACATTCTTAGAGAAGGAGATTCAATTGGCACACAGAACATATAAAAAAAATTGAATTTTTGATAGAATGAAAAAAATAAAATAATGAAAGATATTTTTGTTGATACACAATGAAAAATGTTATCAGCATGGCCAAAATTGGTTTTTTCAAAGGTTACAAACTGGTCATTCTCTTGCCAGAACGTAATTTGAGAGCAGAAAAAACAGGGCAAAGAAAAGTTTACAATTGTTATTTGTTTCAATGAGGATGGTTCAGAAAATGTCCTCTATTGATTATTACTTTTTAGTAACTATGCAAAGTCATGTTGCCTCAAGAATCTAATATGAACAGCTTGAATAATACCAGCAAAAAAAAAATGAATGATTAACGTGTTCTTTTTGTACGACCAATATGTTCTTCGGTCGAATTAGAAAAACACAAAGAAAATTTTTGTAGATAATTGTCCAATCCATCCAAAAAGAACATTGAAAGGCTAAGAAGTGTTGTGTTTTTTTTTTTCGCCGCCAAACATGAGTTAATAAAATTGACCCATGTGCTGATGATTACGGAGAATTAAAAAAAAAAAATTCTTTATTTCTTTTTATTTCTCTTTAATTTAATTCAAATAGTTTCATTTCTCATGTACTTTTTTTTTTCTTTTTCCACTTATTCTCTTTTCTCTCTTAATATAAAAAACTAAAATTTTATATATCATTCCTGTAACTATCTCAAGTTTGATGATAAATATTGAATTGAGACAACAGTTAATTATTTCCAATGAAATAAAATTAGTTCGGGTGATAAAAACAACTTTAAGTGAACCATAGTTTTAAATATATCTTTAGTTTTATTTTTCTTTTAAATTTAAAATTATCTATATTTTGAAAAAATATTTTTAATTCCTTTTTCCAAAAAAAAAATTCTACTTGTTAAAATTAGGTTACATAACCTATCCTAATCTTATTTAATTTAACTTTATCTTAATATTCTCTTAAAAATATATATTTTTTAAACTATTTTATATTAATGGTAAAAAGTTTATTTAAAAAGGAATGATTCATGGTAAGAATGAGTCATAAAAAAATTATTATGTTCAAGAAGAATATGTTAGTAGAAAAGTTAAATGAAATTTACTTAAATTTATATTACAAAAAGAAGATAATTATATATTATAAAAATTGAGAATAGAATATGAATATGATAAAATAAAAATAAGATAAATAATTTTAACTAGTAATTTAATATATATTATGATATAAAATAAATATTAAAAAAGTATGATAATAATGATGATAATAGTAATAATGAAATTGACGATGTTAATAATAATTATAATATCAATAATAACGTAACAATATCAATAGCAAAAATAAGAAAAATAGTAACAATGATAATAATAATATAATATAATATGTAAATATTTTTTAGCGAATTAAATTCAAATTTTATTTAAATTTAATTGAATAAATTAGTCTAACCTAAATTAAATTAAGACTAAGTCTAAAAACTTCAAGAATTTATTTTGTCTCAATTCATTAAATTTCTAATTATCATAAAACACGCAATTAATTAAAATACGATGGAATAATTATTCCACCTTATCTAGCCACCAAACGAATAATAATTTAAGTAACAATATTTTAAAGAAGATAGAATTTTATTTATTTGTCAAAATTAGTAATTTGAAACATTGGTATAGGATTGAAAAATTAATATTTAAAAAATTTGAGTTTAGAACGATTTAAGTTTTACTTGGCCCCCACATTGTGACTAGGTGCATAATTCTGCCGTGTGCGATTTATCAATTTGAGTGGGACGTAGGTGTCTATTTCAGTGGGTGCGCTTTTTCTTATCCCTTTAACTTCATCAATTGCCACAATCCAAACCCAGCAAAACATACTTTCCTTGCGTAGTTACCTTTCTTTGAAACAAAGAAACAAAGAAACTATTGCCCAATCAAAAAGAGCCAAGGATCAAAACGATTTGACAGAATCACCAATAAATAGAATACACTTTTCTTAAGAAAAACCAATCTCAGGTATGATCTTCTATTCAGTGATCAAGGAAGCCTTGGGACTTAGGAGTGTGGTGTAGCAATATTAGTTGATAGTTGCAATGCCACCAATATGTAGCTACCTAAACATGGAACTGCCACCTATCAAACACCAGAAAAAAAAATTTATTGCATTGCCCACCACAGGTTGGAAGAGAAACAGCAACAACCTGACAATTTCAGGATCTTGATCTAAATATTTTTGTCTGAAATCTGATTCAATTTAAGAGTAAATTGTTGAAATGAATGAGAGTTGAGATTGAATGGTAGTTAGAAAAATGAGTTTAGGGAATATCAGTTACCTTGATTAATTTGGACTGAGCATGAGAGTCTTGAACAATGATTGAAGTGAAGGAGTGTGAAGCCCAGGGAACTAGAAATGGCCTAGTGGACATGTAATGAATGACTATGAAGGAAGTGAATGAGACCTAGCCCAGATGGAGGTGCTTGAAGATTGGGAGAGAAAACACCCAACACCAGCCCAGATATGAATTAGCAATCAAACTAAGATGTATTAGCCCATATGCTCCTTTCGAAATGCTAATTATAACCAAGCGTTATTGTAAAGAGAAAAGTTACTTTTGAAATCCCAACCTCAATCATATTTGCATCAACTTTCAAGGTAAGACGTCAATGTTCAATTAGCTACGATGCCTTCTCATTCTCACTCCTAATCCAAACAGTTAAATTTCCAAACATTAATTGCCCCAATGCTTTTCTCCCTTCTTTGTCGGAGCACATTTTTCACCTCTAGATGCCTAGCTTAAACCAAACTCAACAATAACTTCGTTATCATCCACCACCATATACCATAGTGAAAATCAAATGATAGTATGTTATCCCTTGTAGATTCCCTAATTATTGAGCACTATTTAGCATTCATCAATTAAGAGAGTTTGAATATTTTAAACAAGGTTTTAGGTTTTGCTTTAGTACAAGAGTATTTTGTCCTTGTTAAAAACAATATTAAAAACAATTAAGTGCTATATGCTTATCACAGGTCTTTTTTAAAGTATCTACGCTATTTTAGTGATAAGTTTGTTTTTTTGTATCATGCATGGGGTGATTACTTGGTAATAGAGATGTATTTCATTTTCTGGTTATCTTTACATCAAAGATTGAGATATTTGTGAATAATAGAGGATTAAAATGATGATTAGATGAGACGTAATATTTTTAACAAAGACTTTTAAAAAACAAGTCGATCGGCATATGGTTAGATACAAATCCTAACATTTGGTTTCCAAAACATGATGTTGGTGCTAGGTTGGAAAGACATGCATCACTCCAATCTCAAGACCTAAGTTAACAAAAGTTAAAAAAGGTTATTTGATTGAAGATCTTAATAATAAAAATTAATCTTTATTTAGCCCCTTTTATGTTGGTTTAGTGGGAAGTTAAGATTTAGGGTTTAAGATATGAGTGAGGCCCACTTTACTAATAATGTAGTAAGCTTATTTCCCTACAACTACAACCTTGTGCCGTCCACTTGAAAATTTGCTTACAGAAAAGCCAAAGAAAGGTCTCATTTTTCTTTTTGTTTTTTAACTTGCGAAGCTTCCATAAGGCAAGGATTGCTTGTAACTACACATTCTTAAGAAAAAGATGAAATTTGAATGAAAGTTTATTGGGTGAGGAAACCGATAAACGACAGAATATTTGTAGCTATACATGTGAACAGATGAAATCCTGAATTATTGATAATTGTATACGCATTTCATAATTTTGAATAGTAAAGAAGAAAGAAATGATGATGCATGCATTTGGGTGAGCGCGTTTTGATTAATCTAATAAAACAGCGGGTCCCAGGATTTCAAATTTAGGTTTGTCTGAGATTGTCTGTTACCGTTGGTGAAGAATGGTGGGTCCCAGATTCAAATCTGGAAATGGCAGTTTGGAGGTGTACGCGGATTGAGGGACAGACAGTGAAGAAAGAATATCTTATTTAAATCTGGAATTCCTTTTCACTTTTTACTTTTTACCCTCCCAAAATCCACTCATACCCTCTTGCTATTTGCAATGAATCATCAAATGTAACAACAACTTTTTCTTTTCATGTTTCTGTCACTTCAATGGGTTTCAGAAAATAATTTTGATTGTTAAAGAATACCCGCTAGATTATGTGGTGAAAATCAGTTTTCTACATTTTTTTGTATTTCTTTCTTTCATAAAAAAGAATCATATTTTTCACGTTTTTTATTTTCATATTTTCCACGTTCATCAAGACTAAAAATACTTACTTTACTCTTCTTAACTTGATATGATTAAATCTAAATAAACCAGTGGTTTTGCCTCTTCTAATGAGCATGAATAAAGTAAGTAATCTTAGTACATGATAAGAGAATCAATAGGGATATTTAATACACATCACAAATTATTATATAGCATAGTGAATTGTTGTTCACTTTAAAACGAATAGATATTTGTGTGGTACAAAATCTTATATTGATCAAATCAGTAATTTATAAGAATAATTTTAGATAATCTTTTTACTTATTAAGGATGTGAATAGAAATACATTAGTAGTGGATAAACCATTATCTGCTTAGCTTAACATCAAGATAATCTTTGAAGAAAAAAAATCAAGATATTTTGTTTAAGATGAATAATTCTATTTATACTTAATCGAAAACAAATTCTATTTATAACAGCTTTTGTTGAATCAATAACACTTTGAATGCAAATGCATAGTCAACAAGAATATTCAAATAATTTCATAAAGGAAAAATATCCTTCAAATGGTAGAAGGCAACGAATAGAAAAATAATGGACGGGAAAATAAACTTACTTGACAGAAATTTATAATGTATACTTTTCTTACCAAAGGTTAGATTCAATGCATTTTTCTCTCTGAATCTGCTATGTGTTACAAAATGCTTTAGTACGAATCAATGGGTAGTGTTGTTGGTTCAATGATGAGTTAAAAATGAAAAATTTGGTTGAAATAAGGCATTACTATAGGTTACATCTCTGGTCGAAAATTGGTTTGATTTAGCAACATTATTCTTTGTGGTTGTGTCTCAGTTGTCCCATTTACCATAGCCCATGACTTGTTCACCTTGTTTAAGCAAGGAATTCTAGAACACATTAATGTTCTCTCATTTGTTTTCTCTCTTAATTTTGACTTTCTTAAATGCTGCATGCCTTCGGATGAAGCCAAGAGGAGGTCTTATTTGACCCTGCCTTCAAACTTCCCTTTGCCTAATGTTTGGGGTCAAAGCTAACCTTCATTTATGTCAATATATTTAACAAATGAGTTTAATTTCAATTCATTCTTATATGGTAAAATTTTAATAATTAGTATTATATAATAATAACATAACTTTTTTTTTTTATAGTGTTAATGTGGATAGATTATTTATCCAAAAAATAATTAAATAAGTAGATGAAAATATAAGGAAGAAAAGTTCGTATCAATATTGACAGATTTGTTTATTTTAACAATCAGAGAGGAGGGCAGTATTGGAAGTTCAGTGTTGTATAATTTTATATATAAAGTTCAGATTTTGGAGAGAGAGGAAAACAGTTTCTAAACGGATTTTGAAAACCGAGGGTGAAGTTTTATGAGACATGGAGCTCTCTGTGATTGCAAGAAACATGGAGGAAGTTGTCTTGCTGGTTGATGATTTGAGATCGCTCTCTGGGATTTCTCGCTGTAGAATATGTCATGAAGAAGAATTTGAGAGCACCAAAACCTTGGAAGCTCCTTGTGCTTGCTCTGGGACAGTTAAGGTAAATCCAAAATTTCTTAACCTCTCATGTGTTTACTTTACTTTCAACAATCCTCTCATCTTCATAATCTATTTTCCAGTTTGCCCACAGAGACTGCATTCAGACATGGTGCAATGAGAAAGGAAACACAACTTGTGAAATATGTCTCCAGGTATGAACCATGAAGCTTTGGTAAAAGTTTCTCCTTTCTGTTTTTCACAAGTTTCAATCGCTCATGATTTCTTTATCCTAATGCTAGTAACCTTCGTTAAGGAGATGTCTGTGATCCCTTTTTCTTTTAGCTTTTGGGTCAATTTGTTTTACTGAAATGTTCATATATTTCATGAACTCATGCAATAGATGGGTACATGTGATGAGTAAAAACTTATTCTGTTTTATTTCTTGTTCCTTGTTTTTGCAGCAATACGAACCTGGATATACAGCAGTTCCGAAGAAATCGCCAATAGCTGATGCAGCAATGACCATTAGGTATTCTCCCATTACATATTTTTTTCCTTATAGTTGAATAATCTCACATGCTCAAGTTGAATTTAAGCATTTAATACATTTTTAGTTTTCTTGGTTACAACGTGTCTCAAAATGCCTCAACTTTTCCGCGTGCAATTCAATCAAAGGGAACTTATGTGTCTTGCAATTAACTATTTAGCCTTAATCGTATAAAAATTCTAAAATGTGGCACCTGAAGCTGGCATAGTTTTTCTCGCAAACCCAATTTTTTAATCTTTCAGGTGCAGAAAACTTTTTATCTTAATAATTTGTAGAAGAATTTGACAAATACTAAATGTTAGTTTGAATTCTTAGCTTGGTGTATTACATTACAGGGATAGCCTGCAAATTTCAATGAGTGAACAAGAACCGTTAAACACAAGAATAGTGGGTATAGTTGAAGGAAACAATTACTCTGAATGCACGTATGCTGCGGATAGAAGCGCGGCTTGTTGTCGATCCCTGGCTTTAGCTGTAAGCATTATCTAATGTTCTTCATTTTTTTCACACTACTTGTAAAAATTTTAAAATAAAAATATTTTTTTAAAAATTAGAATGTTTCAAGTGTTTTACTTTTTTCTTTCGATTTATTCAGAGTGGCGTTGGGCGAAAGTCCTACTCTTTTTCTTAATAAGATTTTATTTTTTTAAATGCCACTGAACAGTGACCTTGGCAACTGGCATGTATTGAACCCAATCAAAGTACATGATTATCTTTGTTGAATGATGATTAATAGGTCTGAGATTGTTTTTAGAGTTGGAAATGAATGAGTCAAAAACTCGTATATTGCAATTATTGCCAACAGAATGAGCCAGTTGTATGAAAACTGAATGCATTTATAACCGTTACATGAGACTTGGATGATTCAGATTTTGAAATTGTGTCTTAATTTAAATTTGATTTAGTCGGCCAATGCTTTCCTAATGGGGATGCCACTACGGCACTACCACACGCGTCTTTGTTGAGAGCTATATCGAATTGACCTTAAGAATATTTTTTCTTCAAGAAAACATATTATTATAATAAGAGTATCTTCTAAATTACTTTTTTAAAAAATACTTTCACATTTAAATGTTCATTTTTTAAGTGTTTTCTTTTTTCATTTCATAAGAAAAAAGATTAGTAAGAAGACAATAAACTAAGCATGTGGAATGAGTGTCTTAAAATAACTAGTGGCTACTTGATTTTGCAGTTTACACTCATCTTGCTTGTAAGACATCTTTTTGCACTCCTTTTAGATGGAATGGAAGATTATCCATTCACAATTCTTACGGTAAGTAAGTATTTGAGTTCTAGTTTTCTACTAAAAGAAAATATTTACTTTCTGAATCATTCATTAAATTAACTTTGGGTACATTAAATTTTGTAGGTCTTTTTCCTAAGGGCCAGTGGAATTATTATACCCATGTACATAATTATTAAGACGATAGGAGCCATACATAACAATATCAAGCGTTACCATCATCAGGTTTTAAAGTTTTTCATGCATTTATATTTTTTATTACTATATTTTTGTTTGTTTGTACTGACTAGTCCTTCTATTATTACGAGTGATATGCAATCACAACTAAAAATGATTGTTCCCCTGTTTATCAGGATTCTGATGATGACTCATCGATATCAGATGGAGATGAAGAAGAAAATGAGACAACAGAGGATGCAATTTTAAGACATTCGCAATCATAACATGTTATTTGATTATTTGTATCAGAGCATTATGCTGATGCTCTGTCAAATTCTACTGTTTTGAGGTATAAATTTATTGTAAAAGAAAAGAATGAAAACATCAAAATGCATATAGCTTTGTCGTATTTCTACTGTTTCCTACCAACCCAGGTAGATAGAACAACCGAATTTCACGAACATGTATAATTTTTGGAAGCTGAAACTTGAAATTACATGGCCAATGAAGCTGAAATGTTGGATAACTAACATTGAGTCCTATCCTACCCATCACATCAGGAATGATAATAACATACTTGGCTTTAAAAATATTGCTTTTCAAAAGAATGAACTACCTTGTCTATGATAATTTCGATGAGGGTTAGGCATTCAAATTTCTTAATGTTCGGATACTAGTTTTTGTCCTGAATAATTTCACATTACTGCTTCTTTTACTCTGAAGAAGGTAGAAACTGAGGTGAAAGTTCAGAAGTGGGAAAATTAATCACAGAAGATGAAAACATTAGAGGCAACAGCATAACCACCTAATCCCACAACACAACAGACACATCAGAAATGGAGATCCCAGCACAAGCTGTTGTAGAGCCATGAATGAAATTAAGAGAACCGGATACAATGCATTCGCCATCAAATAGAGATATTCAGAACGATAGAATGCTCATAACATATGCTTGTACACATAGTTAATATGCCATATAAAATAGGATTTAAGAAAGTATATACAAACACATTACATAACATAAGTAAGTATATAAGAAGCAACTAACTCGCACATGACAGTTGGAGCATTGCATAAGCTAAAAGATACATTTTCTTGATTTAATGAAATATTTATAAAATTTTATATATTTTTTTTAAATTATATTAAATAAATATACATTTAAATTAATTAAAATTAAAGATATCATTTATAAAAAAAATAAATATTATCTTAAACTTAAAAAAAAATATAATAAATGGAATGAAATCATAATATTCTTTCAAAATCAACTTAATAAAAATATTTGAAAGAATTATATATATATATATATATATTAAAAAAAAATTAAGACTCAATTTTCGTTAAATTGATATACTTTTTCCTTTTTTTTTTAATTTGAGACAAATGAAGAAAACAATATTTTTTTTCTAATTCATAGTACTCAAATTCATGTAAGAAAATAATGTATACTCATAAAAAATATTTTTCTACATCTATACATAATTAAAATCGTAAATTTTTGGATATTTTAAATTTTTTTTTCTAAAATCGAACAGTTTAGTTTGGATTGTAATTTGATATTTCAAAACCAATTCAAACCAAAACGACTCGTAATATCTTATTTAAATATAATTATATTTTTAATTTTAAATTAAAGATAAAATTTAACATTTCCTACTACGTTTTATCAAATACATTTTAATATTTTTTTTCTTGATAAATCTTTTCATTATGATTTCGTTATCACATTATTAATCTTTATTCTAATTCATGTTTATTACACCTTCTCATCTTTTATTTAAATAATTCTTTTTATTTCAAGTGATAAATTTTTCTTAATTTAATTTATTTTTTTATTATTCATCTTTTTTCTTTCTTATTTTGATTTTAATCCTATATTTATTGTCTTATTAATATTTTAATATTTACAGGATAAATGTTATATTAATTTTATTTTTACTAAGTTATTTTTATTTTATATATTTTTATATAGTTGAAATTTTTATAATAGTATTGTTTTTAAATGTAAAATCAAATTTTGTATTTTAATAGTGTTGATGAAATAATAATCAGATATAAGAGTTTTAATATTTTAACTTAAAATAATATATAATTTTAACTTTTAATAATATTGAAAATTTAAGTAGTAAAATAATAATTTTGAATTTTTTAAACTACTAATATTCCACACTCATCCTCATGTAATATTATTATTCTTAAATTATAATTTTTTATTATTTTTTTTACTAAAATTATTCATAAACTAATATTTTATCTATATAAAATTTAGTAATAATTATATTTTTATTAATTTATTATTCAATATATTTTTTATTTTTTAAATAATATATTTATTATAATTATATTTTAATTTAAAAAAAATATCTTTAATAAAAATAAAATAAAATTTATAATTAAAAATCATAAAAATTTATCCAACCAATCATTAAAATTGGTTTAAATTTATTTAATTTTTTTTTAAACGAAATCAAACTGTACAAAATTTTTATATTTAATTTAAATATACTTTTAATTAAAAATCGCACAAACTACTAAAATTTAACACCCTTAATTGAGATATTTAAATATATTTTTAGAAATTTCGAAACCAAATTAAAATATACCTATTTAACTCACAATAAATTTTAAATTCAATAAACACAAATAAAATTTCAAACTCAAACAAAAAATAATAAAACTTTAAGTGGATCCAATCTAACCCTGTGAGATTTATAGTTTTAATAATAATGATATTGAAATCATTTCAAACCTAAATTTATCATTCAAATGATGAACAAACTAATGTAATTTAGGTTGCCCTGTCAATGACACAGGGCTTAAGCCTTTAGAATATGTTTTTGTTCGTTGATAGAAATCCACAATCCAACTCTACAAAACTTAAGACATAATAAAATCTCAAAAAACTAAAAATGAATTGGGAAATTTATAAACTATGAGTCATCCATAATCCAAATATATATATATATATATATATATATATATAATATTTTTATTATATAATATTTTAGTTAAACTTAAATGTGCAAAATATTCCGATAACTTGCTAGCGTGTGTTTAAACTACAAATTATACTAAAAAGAGACATAATTTTTTATGTAGGTTATTGGTACAAAGTATTTAATATATATATCTAATTTTTTTAATTATATTTTAAAAATAATATAATCAACATTTAAAATTTTACTAGAATACACGTACAAATATTGAACTTTCTTCTTATTGTGGCTTAGCTACTAAAATTTTGTGGTGAATCAAACATTTGGACATTTTTTAAGTTGAAGCAGTTAATGAGACTTTTTACAGTATTAGAAATCAGGGAAACCCACATTTCCATATAAAATTGTAATGCAATATTTACAAAACTTTTAAGAACGAATATTTCATTTCCTATTATTTTCAATTTCCTTCATTAAAATATTAAGAATTACTACTTTGTATAGATTGTAGTATATAAAAACACTAAATGATAATTATATATAAAATTGAAAAAGGTAATGAAATCAAGTTACTTGAATTTAGTTTGGAAAACTAGAAGAGAGTTTAAATTCCATACTATTTGCAATTGAAATTTATAATGAAAAATTAATATCTCCAAAGTGGAGGAATTTCTCTATTGATAATCAGTTCCATATTTCCAGCCTCATTCAGAAGAAAGAAGAGATTGAAACTCCATATAATTAGAGATCATTAATTAATTAATTATTTGTTGTATGGTTGAATTCAACTCTTAGATACACTCCATTTCAATTTCTGGTTAATGCATGCTTCTCTGATGTGTAGTACTTTTGTGTTATTAATTTTTGTTTCTCAAAAGAATTTTTTTTTTGTAATCCTCAAAGTGGATATGATCGATATCTATAACAGTAGATCATCTGCAATTATACAAAGAAAAATCAAATAAGTAAAAATTCTATTCTTTGATGCTTTGATTCTGTATTTATATTGTTAATGCTAAAGACTATAAGCATGAGCAATTGAGTATAAATGAAATTAAATTGAAATATTTTTTGGTAGATGCAATATTGAAAAATGTTAAGTTTGGATTATAGAGAATATATTATATTGTGCAGAGAATATAAAATATTTTGAGAGATATTTCATCCTTATTGCCAAATTTTAACTTTTTTAAAAGGGTGGATTATTTCCACTATTCAGTATATCAAATCTCTATCAATATGAGTTTATTGAGTTTCCAATGCAGACATAGACTGAGAAGCTTGTGATCACATTTCAAAGACTCAAAGAATCTCCCTCTATCAATGGCCTTGAAGGCTTCATCTTTCGTGTTCCTACTGGTATTTTTATTAGTTTCAGATATATATTTTTTTTATTATTTTGATGTTTTGTTTGTATTTTCATGGCGTAAACTATGGTGTCCAATGAAGTAAAGGTTTTTGTTTTATAATTCCTAATCTCTTCTTTTCTCTTGGTAATTTTCATAAATTGATTCGTGAACATTAGTATTACATTCTTTTAGAGCAATAACTGGATATGATTCGTGAACACTAGTATTATATCAATTTTTATTGTTAAATTAGTTTATTATTTTTTTGTAAAATATATGCTTCTCTGTGAAACAAACAGATGATGCTAATTCTCATTTTTCTATATATGTTTTAGGCATATGGTGCGTTGTTAAGTCTCATTTTTCTGACACCATGCTGGTATGTCATGGTGGTGCGAACGGAAAAACATGTGAATTTGTTGAACACAAAAAACATTGTGTCTCAATTGCAATCAGAAATTAAGCACTCAGCTGAAATGTTACACCCTATGAAATCATCATCAACCAACATGGCAAGATTTCTGAGTTCAGGCCTTAATATTACTACCAATGTCTCCTTCTCTGATATCAAGAGCAAGGTTAGTTTGTCAGTGTATATTATAGTGTTATGTGTTTTAATTTTTTTACAAAAAATACAATCTCTTCTAAAAAGGAAAATGTTAAACGTTGACCTTATTTTGACTACATCCTTGTAACACTTACTATTTTAATATTTTTTTCTGAGTCATTGTTATTTTTTATTCTGAGATACATGTTAATAATAGTTATATCCACAATCTTATTTAGTAGTTTTTGTCTATCTGGATTATAATAGCTTTAATTCATATTTTGTATTAGTTTGATTTGTTAACTTTTATTTCAGTTAAATAAGTATTTTTATTTTCAAAATTAAAGTAGATACTTGTCTTTTCATATTAAACAAGTGTTTCATAAACAAATTTTTTGTGGTCTGAAGTTTTTGCTTTGTTACAGGTGGCTCCCTTCTTGTTTCAAGCATTTGAGACAGTTCCATACTTGGTTGAAATCTCATACATAGGAGTGGAAGGTCTATTTTTCTCGTACTACACTGATAATGGTGAAACTCTAGCTATGTACTCCAACTCATCATCTAGGTGGGGTGCCTCCAATAAAGCCTACATTCAACCTGTGAACCGTGAAACCGGAGAGGTTCATGGTGAAGTCACAAACATAGTATCTAACCCTTTTATGAATGCAAGTTGGATAGGGGAAGAACTTAATGTGTCAAGTGGATTTTCCACTTTGGGAACCAAGTGGGGCAATCATGATCTTTTGTTCCTCAGTTCAGCTAGAATCATGAGAAGAGGAGTGATCTCTCTTGGATTTTCTGGCAAGGAAATAACTGATTTTGTCTCTCACATCGACCAACAACATGGCACAATGTCCTCTTTAGCTACCAAAGATGGAAAAATTCTTGTGAAAGGGATTCAACTTACCCATTTGGTAATTTCTAATGATACAGTTTCATTCCAATCAGTGAATGCAGCTGGTGATCCCACAAGTAATAAGGGTATTGTCTCATGCAAGGATGAAGCTGCTGCTTCTAGTTTCAAGATTCGGGATACTGCATATTCAATTCACTGCTATGTCATCGATATAATGGGAATAGAATCGGTACGTTTTTATATTTTGTACATTTATATTGAATCACATATGGATACCTATTTACTATAAATGAATTTCACTATTGGTATAACTTCAATTTTAAAAAATAAATCAATATCTTCCACAAGAGTACTGTGATTTCTGGTTACACTTTTGATAATCTCTGTGATTTAAATTATAAAAAAAATAAAATATTTAATTATATTTCAGGTGTATGTGTTGACTGTCCCAAAAGATGGACATGCTAGCATTGATCGGAATTACAAGAGAAAGGGATTGATACTGTTTGTGACAACTATGGTCTCAATATTTATTGCTTTCTTCAGTTTTCTATACATAAACTGTAGAGCCTTTAGGCGAGAAATGCATTTGTGTGCCTCACTCATAAAACAGTGTGAAGCCACCCAACAAGCTGAGAGAAAGAATATGAATAAGAGCACCGCTTTTGCAAGTGCCAGCCATGATGTTCGCGCTTCTCTCGCTGGCATCACCGGTTTGATAGATATATCTTCTGAGTTGGTTGACCCCGCTTCAGAATTGGAGATCAATTTGAAACAAATGCGTGGCTGTACCCAAGACTTACTAGGTATATACCATCACTCATTCGTCTTACCTAAACTTTATGTGATTATATTATGAACAAAACTTAGATAAATTCCCTAATCAGAACCGAAATTTCACCTTGTAATTTTATGTGATTTTACCTATTTGAAAACATAAAAAAGAACTAAATAACTGTATTTTTTCCTTGTATATTGTACAATTATATACAATGTATCGTCATGTTATGTTATTTCTCGTTGACAGAGATATAAATAGTAGATTGATTTGTAAGTTTGAAAACGGAAACTTAATCATGAAGATAGTAGTTGAAACACGGAAAAGACACTAAATTTTATTTTAGCATGGATAAGGTGCTAAAATTGAGATCCTGGTGGTTATTTGATACAATGAGGTCTTCAATATTGTGGAAGTGACAAGTGTAATATATGTATAGGAAGTACTAAATCTGATGCATTACTAGTTGGGGATTAGTAGTATTTTTATTATAGTTGTTAATTGTATTTAGCAAACTGCTATTGTCATTGTGTATCCTGATTTAGTTACATATTTTCAAAACTGCTTGTATATTTAATAGCATACATAACTTGTTTACTTTTTGTCTTGTATTAGGACTGTTGAATTCTATACTAGACACAAGTAAAATAGAGGCAGGAAAAATGCAACTTGAAGAAGAGGAATTTGACGTGTTCCATGTTTTAGAAGATGTAGTTGACTTTTACCATCCCGTCGCTGTGAAGAAAGGTGTAGATCTCGTGTTGGACCCATGTAATGGTTCTGTAGTGGGATTTTCACGCGTGAAAGGTGATAGGGGCAAACTGAAACAAGTTCTGTGTAATTTATTGAGCAATGCTGTGAAATTTACTGATGAGGGTCACATAACCGTACGTGCATGGACTCGGAAGCCAAGATTATTGCAGAATTCAACAGTCACTTGTAACCAATTTGATTTTAAGCAATATATATCATGCTTATTTCGTAGCAAAACCAAAGCACTTGGTGACGTGGAATCCATGGGTTCAATAAAAGAAGATCCGCATTTTATGGATTTTATATTTGAAGTGGATGACACAGGAAAAGGAATTCCTAAAGAGAATTACAAGTCTGTGTTCGAGAATTATGTTCAAGTAAAAGATACTGCTCATGGCCAAGGAGGAACTGGCTTGGGACTTGGGATTGTACAGTCGTTGGTAAGTATTACAATTGTGAATCATATGTTCATTGTGCCACATAGTATTTCATAAATTTGTTTATTTTTATAGTCGATGATTTATTAGTTGTACCAAAGATTATATCCGTGAATGATTGGAGTGCAAGAGTTTTACTTTGAAAATGCATGCTTGTTAAACTATTCTCTTCACTGATAAAAATGTTTTATGATTTTCTTTAGGTGCGTTTGATGCATGGAGATATTGAAATTGTGGAGAAGGATACTGGTGAAAAAGGGACATGCTTCAAGTTCAATGTGCTTCTCACTGTATGTGAGAGTGAGGCAGTGACAGATGGTAACAGAAGGGAAGGTATTGAGTGTGGATCAGGACATAGAATGCAAGCTCAGGGGCAAACGATGCATGCTTCGAGTTCTGGTTCTTCTAGAATTTGTTCCATGAGTCCTAGGTTACGTATTTGCAGCTCTAGTCCTAAGCCCGAGGCTTCCCTTGTAGTTCTTTTGATTGTTGACGAGGAGCGCCAAAGGATTTCGCAAAGATTCATGGAGAGGTTAGGGATCGAAGTTAAAGTTGTTAATACAGGGGAACATCTGTTTTATACTCTCAGGAAGATCAAGCGGAAGGCTAAGCATTCTAGTGGCCAAAATTCTCCAGGGTCTTCAGATTTGAGTTATCGGTCTACACCTCATAGTTCTCTCGACGTAGCCACTAGAGTTCCTTTGAGTTCTATGGATGGAACTGAGCACATGCCTTTAGTTTTTAAGAAAACTGATATTGGAGCTTCCCCCGGTTTCATCCTTATTATAATTGATGCAAATGCAGGACCATTTTCTGAGCTTTACACAATTGTATCCAACTTCAAGAAAGACCTTAGCAACCCTTGTAAGGTTGTGTGGTTGGATAAGCCCTTTATGCGCAGAATCAACTTCAAGGCCCTTAATCAAGATGACATTGTCACTTCCAAACCATTTCATGGTACTCGTTTGTTCCAAACCATAAAACTTCTTCCTGAATTTGGTGGTGCTTGGCAAAGCAATTCTAGTAGAAGTGATAGAGAAAGGACTAATGAGAGAGCTACATTGAAGACTCACAAGGATCCCGGTATGTCAAAATACATGTCTCCTCTGCTGAACAGATCACAAATATCTTCATCTGCTGAAAACACATCCCAAAGTACTGAACAAATTTGGAAGGGAAAACGGCCATCCGAGGCAAAAATAACTCTTGGTCATCAAGGAGAAATACAAGAGTGTGGAAACTCATCAGGGTGTCACAAACCTTTGAGTGGTAAGAAGTTTTTGGTTGCTGAGGACGATGCAGTGTTGCGCAAGATAGCTTCAGCTACTTTGATTTCTCTTGGTGCAACCATGGAGCAGTGTGAGAATGGTGAACAAGCTGTGAGGCTAGTTGATGAGGGTCTACCTCGGGAGTCTCCTAATCCTCCTTATGATTACATCTTAATGGACTGTCGGGTAATCACTATGGACTATGATTTCTTCTTTGAATGCTCTCATTTTGTTGGAAAAACTTAGAATAATAACCATTTTAATACTCATAACTCTTGATGAACACAATTAATTTAACAGATGCCAGTAATGGATGGGCTTGAGGCAACAAAGTGGATACGAAAGATAGAGAAAGCGTATAATGTTCGGATTCCTATCATTGCATTGACTTCTGAGACTGATTTAATATCGACAGAGAGTGGAATGGACTATCATATGGTGAAGCCAATTAAGAGAAAGAATTTACTTAAAGCCATCACAGATATAAATGGTACAGTATGACAATGTATAGCTCTTTCTATAGGATATGTAGAACCAATTTTTTTGGAGTGGCATAACTTGCTTATGATTATATTTGTTTTCATGTATATATGGAAGAATAAGAAATTTAACTGATGTACCCCAGAGATCTTATTTTACTATTCAAACAAATTTATATTCAACAGTAACAGATTTAATACTTTTACAAAAGATAAGACTAAAAATAAATACTTTTTAAAGGTTTGATTTGGATAAATTGCAAAACAATAAAGTAGTATTATTGTGATAATATTTGAAAGTGTATTTTTAACAAATATAACATTTTTATTTTAAGTGGTTTATGTTAAGGGAAATACAGAAGTTATTTATATTTCTGGTAACCTTACCTAATCATTATCACACACTCCTTTAATAATTTTGTACAATTTTTTTTTTTTTTTACAATTTTACCATTGAAGTGAAAGTTTCTTATGTCTAAAAAAAAGTTATATCTATATAGGTTTGTTTTATAATTTATTTGTATCTATCAAAATTGATTTAATATATAAATTTTAAAATATAAATAAATATAAATTATTTCATTATAATCAAGATATTATATTTGATATAACTTCTTATGTTAGTGTCATTTGATATATATATATATATATATATATATATATATATATATATTTCCAAACTTATTTCCAAGAGGTAAAAGCTAATTTAATTATATGAATCACATTTTGGTACACATTTTTATTTATTTAATACATTTTTTTAAATCTAAACCGTTACTCTGCGCGCATGAACATAATTTTACTTTAAAATGTTTAATTGATTTAATACGTAAAAACACAATCGTGATTTTTTTAATTCTTCGTTTTTTTTTCAGAAGTGGAAATAAAATTTTCTCCATAACACTACTTAGAAACAAAATATTTTTCATAGCTTGACTCAAAATTACTGAAAATATTTGTAAAAATCAATTCAACCTATTGATAATTTATATAAATGATTGTTGGAAAAAATAAAATCATTCAAATATAAATGAAATCAAACTATTTAATAATCAATGTAAGTTAAAAAATAATAAACTGTTTATAATAAATTACTTCAAAATTAATATTATTGTACATTATACTTTTTATTTGAAAAATATTGTTAATAATTATCATAGATTAATTATGAAAGTATATATTAATTAGTATATATAGTTAAGTTTATAAAAAAAAAATTATATAAACCATCCAACAGTTTAAATTAATCAGAGTTCTCAAATGCAAGAAATCAGGGAATCCCGTTCGAATGATGCAGTTGAAAAGGAATTGGAAGGTTTGATTGCTTCTAAACTACTTTATATTGAAACTTAAACTGCTGAGCTTTAGAGGAGGCCCAGGCAAAACCATCAAAACATTCAAATTCAAAATCAAAGTTATTAAGCCGAAGATGCTTCAAAACAACAATTGGCATTAAAAAGGATGAGCTCGTCTATATATACACATGTGATAGCTGATATTTACCCACCACCTATGGCCTTCACCATTCTGTAAAACCAACTTAAATACCAACTAATTCTCCAAAATTGGATTAAAGAATGAAAAACAATGTTAGAAGAAGCCTATAAAACCCAATTTGGGCCTTCTATATCCTTTCAAGTTTCTTTCTAAACCAATCTGATATTCTCCTGATCTTGCCCAACAGCTGAACATTTTTTGTAATTGTAAAGTAGTCTTCGGCATTTGATAGCATTACCATTATATCATGTTTGACACCTTCCACACTACGATAGTAGTCATGCTCCAACCTTGACTGAATCAGTTCAGGATAGAGTGGGACAGGAAACCTGTAATACAAATCCAAAGATGACCATTATTGAATTGACACGTTTAACTTGTTGCTTTCTAACATTTTCACATTTTGTTTACTTAATTGCTAGAGCAAGATTGTATTCAAAATGGCAGGCACATCAATCCTCTCTGCTTTTCTAGACAGAAATTTCAGTACCTGTTTGCAAACTCTAATTTGTCAGCTACTTTGTTCAATGCTTGGATATCAAATTTCTCCTGGATTGATGGAAATACAAACAATGAGAAACGTTCCACACCCGCCCTTTAAATCAAAATTAGAACTTTGCATCTTGCAAATATCAATAAGCCTGATTCGTTGAACACAGGCTAATAAAGTTTTATATCTACTTACCCTGCGGTCTAATTTAGTGAAATACGAAAGCAGCTTATCTCTGATTGCATGATCAATGTGGGGATGCTTCCATTGAATCTCAGGATCTGGATCATGTAGTTCCCACGGACTATGCAGATGATTCTCGGTTGGATCATTCTTGTACTGGATCATATACCTTTCCCAAGGACTGTCAGGGAAGTCAGGAGATTTGGCCTGCACTGAAATAATTCTACCAGCCCACCAGTTTCCTCCATCCCCGTCTGGATTTCTCCACCAGACCTTGCATTTATCTCTTGAAGACCAATTTCTCTTCATGGCAGTATCGTACCATGTTTTCTCAACAACAAAATCAGAGAAGTCAATCAATTCAGGTAGAGTTAATTTAAACACTTTGCCATGCACATACGAAGAAGGATCCACAAATTTAAGTTTAAGTTTACAACAGCTATCCCCAGAGCCTGGGAGCTCCGCATACTCAAGCACTTCAACCTTGCAAATTTCAGAAACACCTAGCCCTGTAAATGATCTCCATGGAACTGGTTCAGATGATGAACGTGACTCTATGTACTCTTGATGGCCCTGGCAATCAAATATCCAGAAGATGAATTGTGAAGCAGATTACAAAACCAACCAAATAAGGATAAGAGCATAAACTAGGAACAGATTATGGAAACTTGACTTCCAAAACAAACTGTAAAGTATTACAAACCATAATGGGAAAAAAAAAAAAAACTTAAACTACCTGTCTCAAGTACACAACTTCATCACCAAGTTGAGGAATATATCGGTAACCATCTTCATGTTTTGACAGCATCAGCCATGATGAATTTTTGACATGGTGATTTGACACCCATCGAGTTAAAGTACCACCAGGATTACTGGCAATATATTCGTCACGCCTGTGTCTGGGAGTCCTAGTTCTTCGATGAAATTGATCAGACACTTTGATAGAAGAGTCTTCCCAATAAGATTTGTCCTTGGAACTTGGACCCCCTCGAATTTTAACCCGTCTGTTTGAAGTGCTTGGCTCCTCCGAAGTTGACTTCATCCTTGTAGATCGTGTTCGACGTATGGGATCACTTATCACATCAGACAAACCAATTCCTAAACCATGTTGATTGCTGAAAACAGAATTATGTTCTTCTATATCACAATCAGAAGATTGAAAACCATCCTGATTGGCTTTCCCTTTAAATGACATGTCCCTTTCATGGACGTGATCATAACTTCTCTTGTCAGAATATGAATACAGTTGCTGTGGGGTACTAACTTTTCTGTCATCTTCACTTTCTGGTATTAGATTAGGCCCCGGAAAAGAGGAATTTCCAGATATAACAATACCTCTAGCACCAGTTGAATCTGCCTTAGAACTAACAAATTTCAGTTTGCAAGGACCTTCAGTGTCAGCTGAAATCTGTTTCTTTTTAATAACTAGCCTGGTTGATTTCACTGGTGCTTTGATTTTGAGGTCACAAATTTCATTTGGCTGAGCATTTCCAGAGAACAAAGGTTCAAGTGAGGAAAATTTATGCGAATCTTCGAAATCAGTCAGCTCTGTATTAATCATATGTTCTAATCTCCTGCAAAACATGGTAGGGAAAAACATTGGATTCTGAAGAGATAACCAAATATAGAAAATAAAGTGGTATCATAAACATTTTTTTGACATTCATCTTAGGCTTTACATACCCATTGGCATTGTGTTCAAGATGGTCATCATGTTCAGCATCAGTCACCAAAGCATCATTTTTGCACTGATCTGTGTTTGCGTCAAGATATCTGGATGCATCCAGATTATTTGTAGCATTCTCAGTTTGTTTATTATCATCATTTTCGTTTCCATTGTGGCTTTGGGGAAGCTCCGCATTAGTTGCAGCCATAGAAGATAGTGCAGGGTCCAAATATTCTGAGTCCAGAAAATTTTTTTGATCACTTTCTTGGGGTTGAGGTCTAGATAACTGACAGACCATATTATCCTGAGTCTCACAAGTAAGTCTTGTGTCCTCTGTGGGCACATTCTTCTTAGGATCACGAAGTGAAAACTTAAGTACCAGTCTTGGTCTAGTTTCTACATTTGACTGTGACTCAGAGGATGCAGGAGGCTTGGACACATTTGCAAACTTTTCTAAAAGAGGCCTTTTAAATTCATCATGCTTCTCAACCATTTCCCTCTCAGGTTCACTAAGATCGTCTGGATCCTGAAAACTGTCTGATGACTCATTGTCGGAATCATTATCTTCCCCATCAGTAGATGTTTCATCAATTTGAGAGAACATATGGCGAGCATTATGTGCAGCAACTCTCTGGGGTCTCGATCTCTTAGCTTTCGAAGATTTCCTTTTAGATGATTTTGAGCTGCCCTTGGATTTCTTGCAGGGTCTGTTACTTCCAGAAGTATTACCATTACACTCGTCCAAATTCCTTTTCCTCACACGCCTTCCTGAGGAAGTCATTACCTCAACCTGAAAAACATTATGATTAGATAGCAATTTTTAATTAATTATTGATCCAACAAAAAAGAAGACACTTACTCCAACATTATGTTTTTTCCTTCTTGATCTTCTAAGGCCGTCCCTATTACTAGAGTCATCACTGCATTCTAGATCACTAGAAGAGATAACACTCCCTTGCCCAGCTGCACTAGAACTATCCTCATTCACATTGTATTCAGAGTCAGTATCATCACTTACAATAATGTCATATTCTGGTTCCCAGAACATAGCATCTAAGAACTCTGGCTGGGGCTCAACCATTCCTTCCAAATCTACCAAAGGTATCACTGGGTAGTCTTGACCTTGACCAATACTGAAATCTGGGCCAACAGCATATTTTATCAATGAAGGACGCCATTCAATGCCAAGAGCACCAAGTCGGCGTTGCTGAAATTGACTCTGATAAGGTTCTGGATATGGCACCATACCTGGTAATAAAAGAAAAAAATTGTAAGAAATTAGCATCCTATTAATATAAGAATTTCAAAAGTAAGAGCCTTGACATACTAGAATAAAAAAAAAATAACATACTAGAATCACACAGAGGTTCCTGAATGTTTCTTCGGTGTGGTGGAAGTTGAGTCTCCTGCATCAGATGTGACATAGGTTAGCTGGATATGCGACAGAGAATTTCAACAGTCTTATCAAGTCAATCATCATGACAATCAGCAAGGTACAGGAGCACAATGACTATCAACCTGATCAAGAACATTTCCCTGAGTATCCTGAATAAGCGGTCTATAATCACCAAGAAAAAACTGCCAGAAAAAACAAAGAGATAGAAATAAATTTACTTGCTATGAAGTTTATATTGATTTTAAAAAATAAAAAAAGGTAGGGCAAGCGATATTGGAATATTTGACCACCTGATCATATTTTGCATCTTTTTGGGACTCGCCTTGACCTGTGTTCAGAAAATATATTTGGCCAACATCATCTGAAAGCACAATTGATGTTCCATCCCTAAAATGAATTCCACATTTTAACAAATTACACTGTCAGAGATCATGACTCACTTAAGATGGATACAAAATTACATTATTCATAACTGTGACATAGAACACTATTGATCAGCAAGGTAGACATAGCCTACAGAGTTTTCCCATCAGGACAGAAAGCGCGGGCATACAAACTTAACCCTGGTAGCTTAGTGTTTGCATGGATCCAGACAATTGCCATTGGTAACAACAATGTTATAATATTAGTCAGTTAAATTGAATATAGAACAAAGAACAATAGTCCATATGACAAGATAGTATCGTCCAAGTGGGAAGAAGACAATTATAGGTCTTTTAATAAAAACAAGTGTTGGATCGAGCTTTTACCACTAGATAAAAAAACTATAGCTTATATTACTTTTTCTATTTAAATATGTAATAGCCCAAAGTATCACAATTCGATTGTGACTTTGTCCACCTGACCTCCGTCACTAGATAGTTGATGCAACTTGTAACAATCTAACCCTCAACAATTGCCCTATTGGGGAATCAAACTTAATTGTGACTTAGTTCACCTAGTCTATACCATGGGAACAATTGATGCAATCCACAATAATCTCTCCCTCAACAATTGTCCCATTGGACCAATCGCTTATCACTAGACCTAAAACTATGTAATCCCATTTGCTTTTGCTTTAAAACAAATGTCATTGCCACATAGTGGTCAAGAGTTTAATGCTTACTCCCTATTCATTTTATTAAAAAATGAAAGCATTTTGTTTACATTTTAGAAGAGTTACTTTTAAAATAATTGATGCTAAAATAATTATTTTAGATAAATTAATATTAAAAGAATTAGTTTGTGTTTGGGTTTTAGAATCCATAGTAGAGAGAAGATACAACAAAAAGAAATGAGAACCTCAGGAGAACATCAAACATTTGAAGACAAAAAACGAATTAGAGATAAAGATTCGTAAGAGAAAGTGACAAGAGCAAGATTAAAGAAGATAGAGAAGTATATTAGAGAGCATACTATAGAAAATATTTTTATAAAAACAAAACTTAGGTTTAAAATATGTTTGAATTTGAACTTTTCTTTAAAAGAATTATTCTAAATATTCCAAGCATATTCTCAAAATATAGAATATTCTAAATAAAATGCTCTTAAAGAAATATTCCTTCTAGAATTTTCTAAAAACTTCTAGCATCTTCAACTAATAAGGTGGTTAAGTGTCATAAACTAACTCCAACTACTAATAGTTAGAGCTAGTTCATGGACCTAACTACCCCATCACTGCATCCCTCCCATACATTGTATATTCAGTTTCCGGTCAACTACTTTTGTCCTCACATATTAGTTGTTTTGGCTTCTCTTTCACACCTTTGTTAGCTTCTTAAACACCTCATCCTATAAATAGAAGGCTTTGTAGTCCACACAATTGAGATTAATGAAATTAGATTGTTTTGTGAGACTGAGTATCTTGAGAATTTGATTCTCTTAGTTAGATTCTTATCTTGGAGAGCTTCTTCAAGTGATGAATCATCACTCCATTTGTCCTTAGAGAAATTCAAGGTGTGTTTCTCCCCTTTTCTCACCTTGTTCATTTTGTTTTTCATTTTACCCTTTGTTCTTTACATTGACCAAGACATACAAAAGAGTTCTTGGTAGAGTTGCTTGGTTCAAATTCTTCTAAGAGTTTATTGATTCCTCAAGACCTAAGGAGGACCTCATCAAAAAGGGAATGAAAATTGAGAGAATTTAGTATCCACACTGAAACTATGAACTTTAGTATCGCATTAGGACAACTGTAACTACCTCTAATAGATACACATATCCATAACAACTTTGATTATTGAAAGATG
Source organism: Macrotyloma uniflorum (assembly GCA_016859785.1). Classification (NCBI taxonomy): domain Eukaryota; kingdom Viridiplantae; phylum Streptophyta; class Magnoliopsida; order Fabales; family Fabaceae; genus Macrotyloma; species Macrotyloma uniflorum. The sequence continues at coordinate 2,125,961 of BDMB01000022.1, read as the reverse complement.
GCTAGGATGCTCCCCTAAGCTTGTGTAGGACAAATGGCCAACGGCCAAACACATGAAGTCCTAGCTATATGCTAATATAATCATAATATTGGGAATAATATTTTAAAGGATAGTTCAAAAGAATGATTTCCACTTTAGCTAGTTCACTTTTAACCTTTTGTCTAATCAACTTTTTCCATTTGTACCTTGTATTCATGATAGCCAAAACAATGACTCAACTTGTAGTGTAATACAATTTCACAACACTAAAAGACTTCGTCCCTACAAAGAATCGGAAAGAAATAGGAGTCGTATAATTGTCTTGCAAACTTGTTAAAATACCTGTGAATTATTTTTCTTTTCTAGCTTTGGCTCATTATTGTCCTGTTTTTGTTATTGAAGATGACAAACCCAACGTCTATTACTAGTAATGGTGCCTCCTACGTAATTGTGGGTGCTAATAACTTGGCAAAAAATGTTGTTGGAAGTAGAACAGATGCATATTGTCAAAAGGTAATAACAAAGGTGTTTAGTGGTTGAAGCATCACTTAGCCGGAACATTGAAGGCAATTAGAGCTTGCAAGAGCATTTTTTTATAAAGTGAAGAAGGAAATGGGGAACTCGCAAAATATTTTTAACGTAGAAAAATTTAATGAAGAAATCAAGATTTGGAGATGAAGAGGTAGATGAGGAGGGTGTAGAAGTTGCTGAAAAAAGGAAAAGCACTTAGAAAGAAACACTCAAAATATTTTTAAAAGGAGAATAAGCACATAAGCCACCATTAATAGCATGTTCAAGAAAGATCAGAGATAAGTCCTATGCCAAGATATTGCAAGATTCTTCTACCTAAATGTAATAATTTTCAATGTGGCAAGGAGTGAAGCATTTGCCGTTATACTTGAATTAGTTGAAAAGGTCCGGGGATTTAAGACTTCTTACCATTACATTAGAGTGAAGTATGTGAAAGAAAAGGTTAAAACTACAAACAAATCTTTGGTAACATATAGAGACGAATGGGAAAAAAATAGGGTGCTCTATAATTATTAATGGCTGGACTAACAAGAGGAGGAGGAGGACAATACTTAACTTTTACAGCTATAAAAAGTTGATCACTTAACTAGATTCATTTTTCAGCATCTAAATTTTCTCCAAATCTATTATCACTTAAAAGAGAATATATGGCTGTAAAGTTTGGAGCTGCCTAATGAAAAAAAAGTAGATACAACAATGGAATTATTAAATGAAAAAAATATAATCAAAAACATAAAAAACCTTTCAAAACAATTATCCTAGACACTTACGGAGAAAATTTCCCATCAACCAACTTAAAGCGTCCAATTTCATAGGTTCGAATAGGTATGCCCTCCCATATCTGGAAAAATAATATACCAGAAAGGCATAAGTTAATCTGTTTTGCAAGTAATGTTCAAACATTAAGATTTAAGGTCCCAAACCAAAAGAAGCTTACGTCCCACACAATGGTTCGTCCATCATAGCCAGCACTCATAGCTATTCGAGGGTTGAAAGGGTGAACATCCAAAACATAAGACTGCAACCATTGAAAAATCAGAATTTAGTCATGATAGAACTGTAAAATTCAAGTCAAGAAAGAAAAAAAATAACAGGCTAGAACTGAACCCAATAAGAAAAGTATGACCAAATTTCAATTTTTAGTTCAAAAAATTAAGTTGAGCATGTTTACAAATAGTACAAAATAGCACCACATAAATTACAGAAAGGATGGGGGTTAGAGAAAGACAGATGACAGGTTTTGCAGATTCTTCACCAAAAAAAAAAAGAAAAAAAAAAAATAGGCCTTACGGATTCAGTATGACCAGTCAAAGAGTGCACTAAGCTGCCATCAACTGCATTCCAAACACATATTCTACAATCTTCAAGATGAAAAGACAAGTATTCAGTTAAAGCTAGCAAGAACCTGCTCTCCACAATGAAATAACTTGATTATCTATAGAAGAGAAGGGAAGAGAAACGATCACAAAGTTGTGAATGTACATTAAGTCAAATGATAAAGATGTATCATCAGGAAATAATAAAAAAAATTATGAGATAATGTTGGAAGTAAAAGAAGTCCTACATTGGTTGAAAATGAGAGCAGTGAGGGGGATATCATATAAGCAAAAGATGCACAAGTTCAAATTGCCTGAGACATTTCATATGATGTTGCAACCTGAAGCCTAATCCCCTAACAAAAATCTAACAATCTCTGTACATTGTAAACATGGATTAGACTTGCTCATAATTTTTGTTAGAATAGGTACTATTAATTAACTTGTTAAGATAGGTTAACTTATCTTCTCTTAAAGTTGTTTTACTTGGCTTCTGGCACCAAGGTTGTAATCCTGATGTACTTTCTCCTATAAATAAATGGATCAGCTAAGAGATAATTAATCTCTTAAGCTCTTTTATCATATTTTTCAGTCTTAAGTATTTTCAACAGACACCTACCATGTGGGGATAATAAAATATCAATTGCATGCTAAACCACAATCCATGTTGAGGCAATATAATGCTTAGTGATATATGTAGTAGCAGCAGCAAGCAGTAGCACAGTAGTACATAGTGGAAAATATGCATGCTCCCTAACAGATTAGTTTATAGGCTAATCCATTTTCAAACGGTGTATTAGACAAATTGCATCCTTCAAATATTTCACTATTGTTCCAACCTCAAGTTTGTTGCATTGATAGGATCACTGACCACATTCCAAAATATTGTCCACTTCTATACTTGTTTGGACCTCGATTACCATGCAGCTCAAACTTACAACCATAGTGTAGTGGGTTTGAGCCCCACAGTGAGCACCAGAGGCACATTTTAAGAACAAAATCATGAGGCCCATGAGAGCTAAAGCAACAATATCTTGAATGCAGTGAGTCTAACAATATAGCAGACCTGAGGTCAGAAAAACTATGTATTATGTAATTTTAGTTAGTTATCATATCAAAGAGTTAGTATTACTCAATAGATCTGCAACATAATGAAGTGATTATGATTTACTTTGAGAGGTCAGCAAAGGATAAGGAAGAAATGTCAGAAACCAGAAACCAAGAGATAATTAAATGTCAGAAACAAAACTTTCATATCCCCACCTTGACTGATTTGGAAAAAAGGTGCTACTAATGTAATTTACAAGTATAGAAAAAAAGACTAATATGTTAGTAAAAATTTCCCTGCTCCATTATCTCTTTCAGTAAGTACATTACCCATAATAGCTGCAAGCACAAATCGATTATCCAGGCTCCATATAATCATATTGACACCACGAGGTGTAGGTAGCAATCTCTGCCTTGGACCACCTCGTGGCGGTTGGGGAGGCAAGGGTGGTGGCGGCACTTTCAGATGATATGCACGAGTCCAACGTCCTACTTTTCCCTGAAATAGAAGAGGAAAACATTAGCAAGGGGGAAAAATTGAAATTGCACATGCCAGAAAGATGCCCAAAGTAATTCTGGAAAAGAAAATGCCTTCAATAATAAAAATAGACCAAAATTCAATAGTAATCCTATTTAAATGAGCTCACATGAGATTTTCGTGATCTGGGAACCCATATAATTGCACTTCCATCACGAGAGCAGGTAACTATGTTATCATGACAATACCTGAAATATGAGATAGGTATGCAACATATATTTAGTAATGAGAGCATTGTACACTTGTATTAAATTAAACTAAACCAGGGTAGAAAAAATTACAAGAAAGAAGCACTAGGGTATACCAGAAATTTCGAAACTTAAGTGTATTTTCCTCTTTCCAGGGGTCAGATGTTAAAATTTTTGAAGCCACAGAGCAGCCACTGCATGCAGAATAGCAAAGCCAATAAGGATCCTTACAAAATAAAAAGTCAAACAAATAAGTGTAGATCTAACCAGGATTACTAACCTAAACTGAACATAATTAACATCATTCTCGTGACCAGATAATAAATCCATCTCATGTATTGGTTGTTCTGAGTCATCAGTGTTGGGCTTCAACGCACTCCACACCTGCAAATAGCAGTAACTCTCTCAACATATATGAATAGAAACTATATTTAAGTAAGGCCAATTGTATTCATGAAAGAAAATAGAATATTTGTGAAGAGTACATCAGTAAACCTACCCTGGCAAAAGTATCAGAGCTACCGGTAACAAAAACAGTTCCATTTGCATTATATGCACAACAAAGTACTTGATAGCTTTGCTGACCGTTGCTTGAGGATGGCAAACTAGCTTGTGGAGCATTGCTCTTCCCTGCAAAAGTTTACAATTCCTCAATCAAGAATAACCTAATAACCAAAAAGTAATTATTGCAGTCAACAGGTCAGGCTACTAATCTGGAAGGTTTAAGTAAAGTCATCAATTTGTATGTACAAACTAGCATAGTTTTGATTTGGACTAGATTTGATAGCTCCATCCACTGTTCCAAGTATAGTATTCATTTAAAAAACATGTTAAAATGTAAAAAGATTTTTTTTTATATATTGGATTTAGTATTGTAAAATCTGATCAAGTATGGTACCAGAATCTAATTGATCCAACTCAAAAACTGAATATATAGTACCACCATATCAAATTCAGTATGGTAAAAATGCCAAACTCAGCATTTCCAGTTCCAGGCCTTATCTTTTTACCTAAATAGAAGCAATTAACTGACCATTTATAGCATCTGGAGGTCGAGGCACATATATTCGGGGATTGTGTGAATTCCTCGCATCCCATATTCTACAAGTTCCATCATCAGATGACCTACATAAGTCATAAAAGTTAGACTATTAACACTAGATGATGTAGATGTGAGTAAAATAATGATGCGAGTACAGCAATGGAGACAATAGCCAAAACAGAGCAGCAGCAGCAGCAGCAGCAGCAGTGAAAAAAAAGGAAGATCTAGCTAGACTTTGAATAATACCTTCTTCAAACAATGCAATAGATGATACCATTATGAAAAGTAGAACTCCTGATTTTACAGAACTTGATGACAAAGCAATGACAAGATTCACGGGGATGGTACCATTATGAAATCATGTTAAAATTTAAAAGTTTTAAATATTGAGGAAAGGAATAGAAAAGAAAGACTTTGAATAATAGCTTCTTCATATCGTAATGGGTTTCAATTTGATGATAATTTGATAAGCATGAAGCACTAACCCCTATTTATACCAATACTAGACTCTTAACCAACAGATAAATCCCTAAGAATAACAATCCTAAAAGATAAGAAGATTTAAGATGTGATAAGCTATTCCATAATATATAAACAAGATAGAATATAATATTTTTCATATATTCTAACAAAAGACTAAGAATAGTTGAATTTATTAAAAATAATAATTAATCTGCAGAAGAATGTAATTATGATATATGTCTGTCACATGGCTGGTTTGTCTTAAAACATTCACACTTTGTAAGCCATTGGAATGGTGCTAAGTGATCCAATGGCATCCAAAGGAGTATGTTAAACTGACGACATTAGTATTTCTTACAATATTAAATACCCAACTAAAGATTTGGTTTGACAAATAATAAATAGTATAGAATTTTGTATGACACCAGAGCCTAGCAAATTTTTAACAATTCAATATTTACGAATGAAATATATAGATTTAAATCAAGAGTTATCTCGAGTCACAAGAATCACTAGGATAGTGTATATAGAAAGACAACAATAGATCGTAATAACTCTTAAACTTACGATAGCAGCTGGTATATGACACTGGGACTAAAAGTAATAGTATTAACAGCTCCAGTGTGTCCCCGCAAAACTGATATTGGCATCCCATCAGGTAAGCGCCACTGTTGTAAAGCAAATGTCAACTTAGTTGCCCGAGGTTTGCATGACAGAGCACAAAAATTAAGCTATATTACTTACAACTCTAATGACAAAATCATTTGAAGCAGATGCCACCAAAGCATTGTTTGAGCTTACAGCCAAGTCAGTAATATCACCCTTCAGTTTAATAATAACAAGATAAAATTAAATGATAATAAAAAGAAAACAAACTTATCAAAATTACTTTCATAAACCATATTCTTGACTCACTTCATGTCCACGGCAACTAGCTAAGCAAAATGCAGTTTCCATAGACCAAATCTTGACCAGACGATCATCGGAACCACTGATAACATATCTCCCTGATCCATCAAATATGGCTGCAAGATAAAATCATTTTTTAAAAATTTATCAACCATAAGTACAGCTACAAATGTAATTATTAATATGCATCTAACTTCAAGTTATTAACAAATGAACCTTTTTAACTTCTTAAGGAAACTCTGGGAAGAGAAAGCAACAATTATAATGTAAAAACATTGGATTCAACTTTTATTGGTGTCATGTGACTCACATCTAATTAATGACTTTCATGAGAATAACCTTACTTGAACTCAGAGAATGCATCTACATAAAGCCACCATATTAATAACAAGTTTGGAAGAAGAGCAATGCATACCACAATAGACAGCCACACGATGCCCCCTTAGCTTTATAATATTTTGCATCTTTTGCACCATAGTAGATGGTTTGGCAATAGCATAACATGCACTGCGAATGGATGGAGATCGATGGTGTTTTGTAAAACCACCTCCAATCTCCCTTAATCTTAGCCCTTGAACCTGATTAGCCTTCATGTGTGGCCAGCGCATGTAAAGTGGAAGGGGCTTCACCATCTTGTCAGCTGTTTTTCTATCACCTGTACATACACAGGAATGAAAATAGAGTAAATATCCCATTCTTCCACATATTTATTTTTCTGTTAATGTTGGGGGCATGGCCAACTACAGAAACTTCTAAACATATTTAAATGCAAATTTGTCAAGCTTCAGACCAGTACAACATTTGTCAAAAGAGAAGGAAGGAAGAATTTTAAACCAAAGACAACTACCTAATCAAGTGTTTAAACATTTGGAATCTTGGACCTTCCCTTTTTACCCATGCTCATTACTACATGCTACACAATGATTACATTGTATATGCAAGTACCAATCATGTTGGAGCAACCAAGGATAGAACTGTAAACTGTGCATTTATAGAAGCATAAACCAATTTGGGAGGTTCATGTATTCAATCAATTATCAATTTTACCAAAGCATAAACCAAAACAAGGTTTGATATATACCCATTCCAAACCTAGTAACTTTAAGCAAGCCCTAACATATTAATGATCCCTTTGAGAATATTTTACATAACTAAGAAAAGAAACTCATTAATAAATATGTATAAATTGAGAGTTCACTAGCCTAAGACTATAGATGTTTTTTCAGTTTGAGTTAATGACTTGCGATCTTAGGTTGAATGATCATCGAGAAAAAGATTACTATAGCTTTTCACGTACTATCAAGAAGCGAAAATGAACCATATCCAAGTAAAGTAGGAACATCAGCTGCATTAGGACTACTTCCTCCAAGTTTTCCATGCAAAGGATGGACCGTACTCAGCATCAATTGCTTTAGAAGCTTTACCAAGTGATCCTTATTTATGTGCGGATACCTAAAAAATGAACAATAATTAAGACTGGTAATATCAAACAGCAGCTAGAACTAACTTAACAGAGACGATTTCAGAACCAAATAACAATATATTTGGATTAAAATATGAAGCATCCTCTATTTGCAAGTGATGTCTAAATCGAGATACCTCTACAAGCATTGATCACACACTTCCAACACAAGTTTATTTTCCTTTTTATTTTCAAAACAAACATTTACAATACTTAACTTCAAATAAATAAATAAAAAATCATCATTAAATGCTTAATAGCAATAAACATTTAAGTATACTGGCATTGACCATAAAGCACAGCAACCTTTTCTTAAATGATAGTCATTTATATGCACTTAAAGGTCAAGTGAGAGTAGCAGTAAGCTGTCAACAATTCAGAGATATGTATAGTACAGAGTATCAAAGTATGACGAAATGTGGAAGTTGAAAACTTTGACTCATGAAAATACAGGTTTATTTATATGTATATCAATTGCTTAAATGCTAATGCTATGCACATAAGAATGAAGCAAGTTCACACGGATATATAAGCATATAAGATTTTAAAGGAGCCTTTTCAATATAAACAAGCATGTGCACCAAACTATGCTCACCAATTTTTCACAACATCTACCACTTTGGAAAACATGTCTTGATACAATTTATCTATCACTTTAAAAATTAAGAAAGTATTAATTATGTTTTTATAACTTTATCTTAGTATTTTTGGAATCTACACTAGATAGAATGAAATATAGCATTAATGGAGTGATCATATTAAGAGAGTTTTGAGCCTTTCGGGGTGGTTGCAAATTTTTAGGTTTTGGTTTTCATAAGCAATTTTCAAAACAAAATATGTTTGACAAAAAATGAAGTTGAAATGGTTTTTAACTCAATTTCAAAATACACATTCATTTTCAGCACTAAGAAAAAGATATTTATAAATTTAGTTTTCAGTTTTAAAAAAATGCATAATTGCTACCTTTGGCAAATGACCCTTCTCCTTCTCATCATCATCACTAACACCATGATCACCACCACCACCACCATATAAACATACCTTTAAACTAATTTTACATGATATAAAATTTTTAAACTAATTTATTTCGAAAGTAAAAATTAGAAGAGAAAAAACTAATTCTTAAAAACTAAAAGCTATTTTTTAAAAACTAAAAACTGGTTGAAGTTTTAAAATTTAAAAGCTTACAGCTAACAATCATCCCAAATGGACCTTAAACTCAGCAGTAGCTTGGTCAAATCACACTACATTTTCCTTTTGTAGTTAACCATTTATAATAACCTTAACTCAGCACTGCCACCGCCATATAAACATACCTTTAAATTAATTTAACAAGATATGAAATTTTTTGACTAATTTATTTTGAAACTAAAAATTAGAAGAGAAAAAAATAATTCTTAAAAACTACAGCTATTTTTTAAAAACTAAAAACTGGTTGAAGTTTTTAAATTTTAAAACTTGCAGCTAACAAGCATCCCAAATGGACCCTTAACTCAGCAGTAGCTTGGTCAAATAAAACTATATTTTCTTTTTGTAATTAACCATGTATAATAACCTTCTTAATCCCAGGGTATAATCTTAAACAACATATATTTTGAAAAGTTGGGGAATAAGTATTTTTCTTATTTACTGATATAATACATGTTTCTGCTAGCAGTTAATAAACATACTAAAAGTAGATCATCTTTCAAGATGAAGTATAATGAAATTTAACTTCAAATTCTAAGAACATCATGCCCTCATAAAAAAATAAAAAAATAAAAACAAAAAAATCTATATTGAAAAGCTATGCATAAAAGTCCAACCGTACATATGCTAATAAAATGCCAATATAACCATCAAATATTCCATCTCAATCTTGTTCATGGATAATTAGCACAAAACCAGAACAAAAGGCATATATAAAGCAAAAATACCTGCCCACTAAATTGCTGTAATCTAATGGCAAAGAGAAGCCATCATCATCTTCATCAGCATCATCTCCTCCAAGGTCACCACTTCTTGAAAACCAAGCATGATATCTTCTAGGTAGAAGCTGATGCTCTAAAAGTTCTTCCTTGAAATGTAGAAAAGTCCTCCGGCATGGCCCAGCAGACAAAAAGTGCATGATTAAAAAGTAAACTTCCCTAAGGTCTATATCCAGATCAGTCTCAACAGCTCCCATATCCCTAGGGGGCGCCACCATCTGATCCACCTTATTTGAAACACTCAAATGTGCAACACTCAGCGAAGATGCACGGCAAGAAGCTTTGCCCTTCCGCGAATCCATGTTTCGAAAACACCCTGTAAAAAAAATAGGAAACTACTGTACATAAATTGTCCTGAATATGCTACAAACTCCAAAATCTATCCCTGAAAATCAGAAACATACATACATTGCGTACTATTGCATCGTCGCATCATACAACACAAACTTTGGATTAAAAATATGACATCACCACATCATTCCACACAAAACTACCGATTAGCAACAAAATTGTCCGTCATCAATCTAAGTTGTTGAATTAATTCAAAACAAGCGTCACTCTTCTAGTTCTCCCGCATGCATGGCAACGGAGACACTAATTAATTGAGGCAAAAACCTAATCGATGTCATCAGTCCCGAATTGAACATTCAGTGGAAGCAAGATTTAAAGGAAACGGGCAAGTAGCAAGACGACGACTCTTTGAGTTCGCGCAAAGTGAATATAAAAGAAAGGAAACAGTTTAAAGTGAGGAAAACAAAAGTAAGTGAAGAAAACGAGAGTGGAAGACGGACCTGGAAAACGGTGAAGTTGCAGTTGCGGAGAGGGGTTGCACTTCAAAGCTGCATGAAGATTGAAGAATGAGAAGAGAATCTGAAACCGAAAGGTGTTATTTATTTGGAACGGGCACTGTTCTCAAGAAAGAGTGTAGGGGTGCAATTCGATTGAAGATAGAATTCCAAAAATGCAAATCCAGAAACTGCAAGAAATTTAATCGGTCTTCCATCAGCACTGACCTTGTCTGTTACGATGGATTTGGTGCAAGTGATTAACTAGGTCTTGCACTTCTAAGGGAAAAGGAAAAGAGAAATCCCTTTCGAATTGGGGCTCTTTTTCGGACGGAATTTTGCTGTGTTTCTTGGGTGTCCGCGACGGAGCCGGGGAGGGAGGTGAATGAACTTCAAGGGATTTTATTTACATAAAATTTTGAAGGATTTTATAAAAATATTAATTTCAAGAAAATACGTTCAAATATGGTACAAAAATAAAACTCACGGTATCTTGCAACAGACCAAATAGGTAAAAATAAAATCTCGAGCTTTGAGAATTCGGGGATACTATGGATTATGCTCCCGAATCGTTTACTTGAAATGACAGATGTACCCTTACGTGTTGTTTGTTTTGATTTTTTTTGTCAATAATTATTTTTTTAAGAAAATAGAATTACATATATTTTTTTAAATACGTTGAATTTATTATTTATTATGTAACTTTATGTGAATTTAATATTTTTAGATTTAAATTAATATTTAATGATGGTTTTTTTTAATAGAATTAATAAAAAGTTAAATATGATTTTAATTATTATTTATTGTTATAAAAATTGATAAAAACAAAAGTTAGAAATGATCGAAATCAAATTTCTTTGAAAAAATTTAGCATTCCTTTTTAATTTAAAGATAAAGCTATTTTTATTTTTATTTTAAAAGGTAAGGGGTGAGATTTTTTTTTAAGTTATTATTATAACAATTTCATAACTTAATCTAAAGTGTTAATAATAATTGTTACATAATACTCAAATGGTAAAAAAAGAAAAACAATAAATGTAAAACTTAATGATGAGTAATACACCTATTAGGAAATGAAGAAAAATTACAAATAAGAAAATAATAAAGTTATAAAATATTAATTAATGAAAATATAATTAAGAAAGTAATAAAATAATAAATAAATAATGAATAAATACCAAAAAAAGAATATATTGAAATGGAAAATTTATTACGAAAGTATAAAATAAAATATGCTAACGTATAATATAATTTATTATATTATTATATTTTTTTTTATTTTTTTTTTACTTTTTTACTCTCATATTTTACTTCCATGTCATCTGAAAGTTGATTCCTGTTTCACACGTAGTGGTATGTCATGTGACTTACTAACATCACCAAGAAAAGGGAAGAGTATTGGTTTTGCTTTGGAAATCACATGTTTCGTCAACAATTAATAAGTGACCTAACATAATGCACTGTTTTTTCCCTCTCTTACGTACTACAGAATTTGTTTTACAATATAATAATATTCTCTTTTAGAATTAATATGTTTGTTATACCAAAAGGAATTTACTCAAACATAATCACTGACTATTCAAATTCTGGATAGCTTGATGAAATATTTAAATAAAGTGTTTTATTCTCCAAAATCATTTTAGTCGGTGTGAATTTAAATTTTGGAAATATAGTTCGATTAAATAGTTAAATAGAGATTTTTTTTTTCTTTTTTGTCACATTATTTTGGATAAAAAAAATTTAATTTTTTAAATTTAAATTACTCTTATTTTAAAATATTTTATTTTATAAATATTTTATTTAAATAAAATAATTTAAATTTAATAAATTTTATTTTTTATATTAAATATTTGAATCATCTCATAATATAATATTATAATATTAGAGTTTTCAATTTGATTCATGGTATCGGGTTCAAAGTAATAAAATTTAGTTTGATTCAATTAAATATTGGTTAATTTAATATATCACAATAATATTTAATTTGATCTAATTTAATTTAATTAATTTAACTTAATTAATGGTCGAATAAATCTCTCTTAACTTATATCAATTAAATCAAAACGTAATCTTAACTTGCCTTAATCTATCTTAATTTAGCTATCAAATTTAATATGATATGTTTCAATTCAGTTTAATTCAACTAAATCTAACCTAATCTAATGTAACTTAATTTGAATAATAAAACTCAATTCAACCAGGTTTATCTCAATTTAATTTAACTAAACTTAGCCTAATTAATCATGACTTAAATTGATTTATGTTGACCCAAATTTATCCATCTAGCCCTAGCCCAATTCATCCTAACTTCATTGTGATGGTTATGAAAGAGAAAAAGGTAAATCATTTCCTCTCATCATATCTTATTAAAGTAAAAATATTAATTAATCTAAAATCATATCTAAATACCACCAAATTTTTTTTAAAGAATTACCAATCATATAGAATGTTTATTCAATTTCAAACTTAACCACTTAAGGAAATATAGAAAATATATATTATATTAATTATAAGAATAAAGAGATTGAACAGTAATAAAGAGGAAATGAATTGATTCAAAAGATTTCTAGTAACAAAAACTACTACTCTTAAAAATGATTTATTGATTTTAAGATGCATTTAGTTTTTTTAAGTGTGAAAAATAGGAAAGAAAAATAAAAGAACAATAAAAGATAAAAACGATAATTAAAAAATATTTTAAACTAGTTTGATTCTTTCTAAATCTACATTCAATTTAATTAATTTAAAATGAATTGTTTTACCATTCTTAAAAAGTAACATAGTTACACACTTTACCACAAGCAAAAATATGCCACACTCAAAATTATAAAGAAATATGCTAAATTCAAAATTATAAAGAAATACTATTGCAAACCGAATAGACTAAAGATAAAATTTAATTAGAAAGATATCACCTAAAAGTAATTGATTTTTAAACAAATAAATGCAAAAAAAGAAAAAGAAAAAATCTCTTAAAAATTTTGTAAGTAAAACTTGTTTTTGAGAATATTTGGTCATTTAATGAAATTTAAAAGATATTTTTGAAATGATAGAGAATTTTGAATATAATTGACTGATTCGTAGTCGACAATCTAGCAGATATACAGTGCACAATTATTTCACTACTTAAGGACCTTTTAAATAAATAAGTCTCTACTAATTTCAAAAATCCTTTGAAATATAGACAAATTTAAGTTTTGAAATAGAACGGCTTTTTTGTCATATTTTCTTGTTACTTGTTCTTATTTTTATATATTCACAATAACAATCAGATTTAATTTTAATTTTATGTATAAATTTTGTAAATGAATTTATGAACGTCACTATGTATTATAGAATTGTGTTTAAAATAATATTTAAATAATTATAAAGGGAAAAAAAATCGACCCCGTTCAATAGGTTTCTGGATCATTTTTCAATGCTCACACAAATAACATGACAACAATATGACATATGTTACAATAGATTTACAGAGTGAACAGAACAGGAACCAAGTTACTTTTCAACGGCCCAAACCATAACAAATTCTACGAGATAACAAACTGTAAACAGATTTTATATATATCCTCTCTGCTTCCACAAAAATGTTTATGAAGAAATTGAATTTGGCTCCTCGGTTTTAGCCAACTTTGCTCGTATAAGTTTGTCCAATATTGGAGGTTCCAATGGAACCGGATCTAGACACCGTTCTGCAGTAGCAACAATCACCTATGCCCAAAAATTTCAAAAATCAAATATGCACAAGAGATGCATAAGAAATTAAGAATTAATAAGCTAGGGCCATTGATGTGTTTATAACAGCGGGGAAGAAACTGTAAAACTAAAGGTAATTCTCATTAGAAAAAATGCATGGCCTCACTATGAAAGAAAAAAAAGTAAAATTTAGGAGTGTTTTTCCTACCTCATCTAGCAAGAAGTCGATTGCAGCTTCATCTTCAACTATATCCCTTAAAGGGATCCTTAGGAACTGGATATCCACTTGAATTTGCTGGAATCCACTTCGGTTAAAAGTCTGGAGTCGGACAAATTCTTGAAAACTTTTAAGGCACAATTTAACTAAAGTTGTAACAACTGACTCCTGCGGTTCGTAAGGAAAATGATATCATGGCTCCCAAACAACTACTTAAATTTAAATTACCAATATAATAATCACACAATACCTGTGTATATTCTACTTTTGTGAAAATTTCAACTTTCTGCTTAAACAATTTTGCTAGATGCGTTTCCAAAAGCTGGCTCCTTGCCCTTTGAGTATTCGACCTACCCAGTTTCTCCTCACGTAATGGGTTGCTCCTTGATGAAGCACTACTTCCATTACTATCAGTCCTGTGGTGCTTACGTCTACCTTGAGGCAAAATCTGCTTCACTTCCTTTATTATAACTTCAAGCTGGAACAAAATGAAAATAAAGGAAATTAAAATTCCCTCAAGTTTGTTTAAATTAAAAATTGATCTTTAACCAAAGCGAATAGTGTTGTGTAATCACATAGTCAACCTCACCAAATGGAATGGTTTTTTACTGTTGTTGCTTCAATTAATTATCATATCAAACATTTTCATCACATAGAAATATAAAGCTTCATGCTCATTCATTATATTCCTCACAGGTAAAATTTAGTATGACTAGTATTCAATTACAATGCTTAATCCATTCAATGCAACTTAAAATACACAGAACAGAGCGGTTGATTTATATATAAAGATATACCAACCTCTTGAAGAAACAAATCAACAAACATATGAACTTCTCTTGGCTCCTTATGCTGCGTAAAGAAAAGAAAAAACTTCAGATTCAAGCTCTTTCAAAGATAACCAATCACCAGTCTTTTGAAAAGGGTATTATATAACAGACTGACCTTCACCCAATTAGGGGTGGTAAACCTCTTCTTCAGGAGAAATGATACCCTCTGAGTTCTCATATTTACGTACTGAAAAGAATCACATAGTATATGTAAACGCTGTTCAATTTGAAATTACTTCAAATGATAACAAAAAAAGGACTAGGGGCAGAACAGGTTCAGATAATTGGAGATTAAATATCCTCCAAAATCATAGCACTCAAGAAAGAGTACTATAAAACAAAGTGAATGAAAGCTAGCTAGTTCGCTTGCAAATCAGACAAGAGTCCCTCAAGAGAAACCATCCCAGAACATCAAAGCAAAGCCATTCGAACTATCCGTCCCTAATAAACTCAAACCACAACCAAATATTCTAAAAAACATGAGCATTTTACAGTCAAATGCACCGTACATACCACAAATCCATAGATCATAAAGTCTTCCACCAGTCAAATAAAAGTCAAGGCAAAAGTCAATAAAAATCGCTGAAGAAATTAATAAAAATTGCTCAAAACTCACAGTTGACAACATTCTCCAGGTAAAATTGACTGAAAGTGTAAAACTGAACAGGCAGCTAAATTAGTCAGTTCAAGGGAGAAAACTCACGATACATAATGTAAAACTACATCATATACACGTTTTGAATGGTATTGCATTTCACACACGCAAACAAGGCTAGAATGGTCAGTCAAATTGAAACCCATCTTTTCCATGGAAACATGAATATTCTCTAGTAAAATATTAAAATCAAGCTGAAAAACACCAAGCAAGCTATAGGCATTACCTAAAGCATATATGAATAAGAATGAGTGACATACAGACATGGACAACAAGTGTCATGAATTGCAATTCCATTAAAAAGAAAATATAAACTTAAAAACATACCAGGTGCAAGAACTTTTCACCAGCTGACCGAAATTTTCGACATATTTCTCCAGGAACAAAGGCAGGTCCAGATTCATGGCCTCTAATGCTACCACCAGAGAAGGAAGCAGCTATCTCCTGAAGATTACAAGGAAAATTTTAAGGTATACCCAGAGGATATGTAACAAAAATTTACCAATTAAAATTTCAGGAATCAAATATAAGTCTATCATGTGAACTCTTGCCTCGGTTACTTTTGGGATGACAGTTTGTTCAATGAAAGCAGACAATTGGGCCAGCACTAGGACAAGGCCAGCAAAAGCCTTATCCCCTTGAGGTCCCTCTGCCAAACCGTGTGCTTGAATAGATGGGTTACTTCTACCGGAAAACCGAAGGAACTGATCCTCTAGTTGCCTAAAAAAGTCTTGAAGTCCTTCTTGAACCCAATCAATGATTAACTCTCTTAATCTAATTAGGATCCCAGAGTCATCATCTAAAATTTTGCGGAAATCCTGAAGGAGAGTGATTAAATGTAAATGAAATGACATAAAAGAGAAATAAGAGAAAATCTTAATAGCAATATATACATACATAATTGCATATAACCTTGGATAGACGAATCTAACCATACAAAGATGCTTACCAACAAGACATTTATGCTTCCTTGGAGAACTGATTTTGTACTTGCATCAAGAACAACATCAAGAGAGCACTGTTCTGCTCCGTCCTTTTTCAGGATTTGTAAGAGGGAGCCTACCAAGCAGATGCTAACTCAGCACAGTTATGAAGACAACTTTCTAAAATGTTTCCAGTAGCTAAAACCATGTGAATATATAATAGGGCTATTTTGAAAAGTACGAATCAGCAACAACATATTTCATAGCATTCTATGCTTCTTATCATTGTCAAAAAAATCAGTCACATTGGAACAAATCATCAAACTAAGATTTTTAATTTCTTAATTCTCCTATTATGTGGTAGGGAAAAAATTTCAAATTTTAAGCTGAAACCTAATATCAGAAACATTCTGAATACAAGTCAAAAATAGCTAACCTGAGATGTCTTGCAGAAGATGAGAAAATGCACTTCTAACAAATGATGTGACAACAACCTTTGCAGACTGGAAATATTTAGGGTTAGTTGATTGAAATTAACTTTGTCATGATTATATTCTGAAAATAGGGGAAAGGGGAGAATTGAATAGCTACAACTTAAACAAGATTAATAATTAACCTCAAGAGAATGGTTAGAAAGAGCTGCTTCCTCCAAGACTTCATCTATCAGGAGCACATCATTCCAGATAACTCCTGCAATTACAAATTTAAAGAAATCATTGACAGGTAAGGAAGAGGGAAGGCTGGTTTAACAATTACTCCTCTGTTTCTTTTCAACTATCAGAATTTTGAAATACTTTTGTTTCTACTTAACTGTTATCTTCAAGTTTGAATACAACATTAATTACTCTTGTCATTTATATCGTTACTCTTCATCTAATTATATACTACATTACATGCATTTATTGTGGTGTAAAAATGAAAAGGGTAAAATGGAAAATCTTATAATGTTTTATTAAGAACGAGAAAATCTATTACATTTCATGGTTTTTCCAAAACAACCTTAAAAAGCACTTCAAGAGAATGGCTGGAGTAAAATAATATAAATATAGAAAATTGACAAGTTTAAGAAAAAATATGGGTTTGGACTGGACACACAGATATATTGAATAATTGCAAAAGGGTAAATGCGTAAAAAAGGTGAAGAGCATCCCATTGTGTTAAACAAGGTAAATAAAATTTAGCTTTTCTCTTTGGTATAACAATTTCCGATGATAAATTTTCACTTAGTGATTGGAAATTGGAAGCTTGATAAATTGTTGCCAAGATGTATAAATGCTCATATTTCACAAAACATATCTATATGAGTGATTAATATTATAGCGATTTCAAAGGATTAAATACTCATTAAATAAATAAAAAAATTTAATTTATCATACATAACACAATCTATGAGATATATAGCCTTAGCCATATACAAATGGAGATAGTAACGAGTTTCTCTTTATGGTCCAAATATATCATCTAAAAAGACACTATTAAAAATACTCCATTGCAATAAATGATATCCAAAAAGACAAAACCACATGAATCCATACAGACAGCACTTACAGGAGAAAAAGAGGGTAAATCCACCAAAAGTCTATACCTTCTCAATACATTCAGGGTGGGTTTGGGTAAACAACTTAATTAAGAGCTTATTAAATAAAAATTTATGTATTAGTTGTTTCTAGAATTGAAGAATAAATTATTAAACTGCTTTCATATAATTTTATTTTCATAAGTCGTCCTGGCAAGCATACTGAAATAAGCTGAAAACAACTTATGAACATACCAAATACTATTTTCATAGTTCTACCATACACTTATACAAGTGTTTATGTCACAATCATATTGATAAACTAAACACACCTTGAGCCTTTGAGAAATAGAATTGGTTTGCTCAGAGAGAAAAAAAATCCATGAATTTAAAAAATAAAATAAAAATCCATGCATATAAAATATGAAATTAGACCAAAAAACAAATGCTGTCCTTGTCAGTAAAATTAAATATCATATAACAGGCATGGGTCAAAGGTCATCGGCTCATATTTAATGCAGTACTGAAAGTAAAAAAGACACAGCTTTAGAAATCAAGTATTTTTCCAGAAATTAAAAATATACACACAAAAAATACTGAAGTACTAATAAAGTTACTTACGAAGGACACCAAGTAGATCTTCAGGACAAATCCGTGTCTTTACATATTCCTCAGCAATTACAAAGTTCCTAACATGCATTAAAAAAGTGTACATATTATACAAAATGAATTTAATGTAAACAAAAATGTTTCCTGTGGCAAACAAAGATACGAACTTGGTAACCAAGTCTTGAGCAAGTTTAACCAACTGCTCATCGGAATCAGGAAATATGACTCGAAATGCCCGAACTGCCTCCACAAATTCATGAATAGCTGCCTACATTAAGAAATGGGAAAAATAATAGATCCTAATTCATCACTCATAACATCAGTTACAAGAGATAACGTACTAATGGAAGTAAATTAGGCTGAATAGAAGGGAAAAAATTGAATTGGATAGGAACAGTAATAATATTTCATTCATCAATTCTCTTGGCAGTTTATTTTACATAACCATTCATGGACATTGAAGCAATCATCAGTTCTTTATTTCCTGTTATTGGCCAACTCATCAATATTATTTTCGAGCACATGAACATCAACAATTTTAGAGCTACTTGCATAAATACATCTTCTCAAATGATGTTTTCTTCTACAAGACTGTAACCCTCACAGTGTTTTACAATGCTTCACAGAAACATCTACAACTATATCTTGCTTGATTTTTTTTGGTAAAGATATCTTGCTTAAATTTGTGCTCTAGCATATATACATAAACTCAATGTTGTTTGTCGTCAACATATTAAGTAGCCAGAGATACGATAGTAAATTAGTAATACCAGATATCAAGGGGTAAGAGAGAAGGACAATAAACAAAAGAATAATGCTTTGGCACAAGTTACCTCGTGAGCAGAATTGTCCTCAGAAGCATTGTTTATTTCTACAGGGTTCAGTCGAATGTCTGTAATAGACTGTTCTAACTTTTCAAATAACTTCGTCTTCAAATTGTTCACCTGCCAATAAATTGAAAACCTAGTGAGAGAACATGATGGATGCTCAAAGCTATGCATACAACGCCAAAAAAAATCATCATGGGGAAAGTTCTTCAATACTAAAATTCAAAGAATAACTTCTAGCTGAGCTGATAATATCCCATCATATCTTAACTAGTATGCAAAATGCAATTCTTCTATTTATAAAATATGTACAAACCGGAAAATCCAACTGCTTAAGAAGCACTGCTGCATCAGCTCTCACTTGTATTGATTCAGAATCTGAAAATAGCTTCCCCTGGTTAGATAGAAAAATGTCAAATCATGATAACAAGCTTCTATTAAAAACAATGTGTCAATTATTATTCAGAAAAATATTAGAGATGTATGTTAATACTGACCAATTGAGCATTTTGAGTTTTAGACCAGATCAGAATGTTGGATAGGGTAAGCTAATCCTATCCAATTTTACAACGAACTCAGTAGCTAAAGAAGATAGCATCTAGCTATCCACCAATAGTTGATTTTACAACTTAGCAACTAAATAAGCCGTGGTTAATTTTCCTTGCCCACAATAATGTCAAAAAAAGGAATAAATAAAGAAATCAGTGTCGCCTGACTTTCATTTTAGTGTATGATTCTTGTCCAAAAAGTCTGACATAGATGAAGAACTATTTTTTTTTGTCAGCCAAAGAAAAGAATTATATAAATAGATGAAGGAACTATACCTGTAAGTTTTTTACTATGATAGCTATTGCTTCTTCAGAAGCATGCTTACAATCCTGGAAAGATGAATCTCCATATGCCTAATAAAGAAAGGAAAACTGAGATACTTCATCTGAGAACTGGACTAACATGTAGTGCGTAAAAAAGTAATAAAGGGATTGTTGAATCAGAAACTATATAAGCCAAGCACAACCTTAAGAATTGGCATTGCTCCAGTATAAAACCTGACTGCATCTGCATAGGCTTCTGACTTGATGCACTTGCCTAGCCTATCGGGTAGATCATATATGAACTTCTCTTCGACAAAGGAGAAAAGCATGTCAGTCATATTCCACTTCAACAAAAAAACACTCACAACTCACATAACTAACTGATATATGGAAACATGAATATTTCAGTGATGCAAAGCCAGGATAAAGAAATATGTACGATTGCTCAATAATTAATACCTGAACTTTACGAAGAAGATTACAAGTCCGATGTAGCTTCTCAATATGTTCCCTTTTGTCAAATAGAGAAGTGTTGACACTGTCACTTCTTGACTGCACAGACATGATCTGCATTGGAGGAAAATGCGGACTCCCATCAAACTCTTTCTTCCTCTTTTCATTTTAAGTCTAATATTTTCAATAAAGTCGGTATGCTACAGTTACCTTCTCAAGAAGCTGTTCCATATTCGTCTCCATCCCAGAAATGTTACTCTTCATCCTGTTCGAAAAGCAAGCATTAGATGCAGACAATTTTGACACGATAGAGTAAGAGAGGGAGTGTCATATGCATACATGCCTCTTTATAGTGTCAGTGGCACTGATGAACTTGTTGTAATTCTCGTAGACTAGCATTTGCAAGTCGGTGTCGAGATTCTTGATTTCAGCTGCCATTTCAACGTGGCGTTGGAGCAGCCCTTCCAAATTGGACTTGTACGCCTGCACAATTCAATCAGTCAACGAAATAGAGTGAACATTCAAATATAAGCTAATTCAAGTCCGAGTTCCGCGATGAGAGTGATAATTGACGGAGAGGGATAAAATTTTACCAAGATATTCATGTACTGATCGGGATCGAAGGAGGTGGAATTGATATCGTCGAGGGAAGCGTGTTTGGAGTTGGTGTTGGAGTTGGAAGGGTCTGGGGAGTAGAAACTCGATAGCAGATCTCTCATCCTCTTCGCTTTGTCGTCCATTGGTACTTCATCAGCCCCCATTTTTTCCTTTTCTCTTCTCGTCTTCCTCTGCTGAATCGGTTGAACCAAGTCGCTTCTCCCTGATCTGTGAAATGTAATGAAACGGGTATGTGATGTTTGTTGCAAGTTGAAATGGAATGACCATGTTCAAGGTAAATGGAAAACGGGCCTACAAGGCACCTTGGCCCATGTTTAGTTGACTAGGCTGACTACTAATTTGTAGCCCAATATTAACGACTAATCTGGCCCAGTTTGCTTATCCTGCTAAACTGACTAAAGCCTATTAGTACCAGTTCGTGTTTTTACTTTTCAGCATGTCTTAAACTTGAAGGCCTCGTTCGAAAAAAACTAATTTTCAATCCCAACATTATAATATGATGATGTTCACATTTTCGTATATTAAGATGGTGCTTCAACTTTTTATTTTTATTTTCAAAGAAGGTGATATGCTTTGGAATTTCCATGAGATGACTTTGCCTACTTTGTCACATGCTTGGGTGAATAATTAATTGCAAACGATGATGCAGAAGTTGTTTGCTTGACATTATACAAATTTGATAATTTAGTCTTACGGTGTCGGTGAGTTATTTTTTCCAGAAAATGTCGCTAATAAGAATCAAGAAAATCATTAATCAATTTGAAACATTAATGAAGGTCAAAACATATATTTTACGCTTCTCCTTTAAGGACAAACTTTATTTATAAATGTTATAAAAAAACAATTTTTTTATGAAATTAAAATTAATTTATGTATTAATTAATTTATAAAAATTATTTTTATATTAATTGATTTTTTTCCTTTGTTTTCTTTTAAAATTTATTGCCATTACATATGAATTTTAGGTAAAATATAGTGTTGAAGCAAATATATGAAAAACAAATTCATAATTATAGTAGATTTTTTTTATTATTAA
The DNA here is from genome assembly GCA_016859785.1 of Macrotyloma uniflorum. Classification (NCBI taxonomy): domain Eukaryota; kingdom Viridiplantae; phylum Streptophyta; class Magnoliopsida; order Fabales; family Fabaceae; genus Macrotyloma; species Macrotyloma uniflorum. The sequence goes on along the minus strand of BDMB01000022.1, from coordinate 2,103,546 downwards.
TATTTTTTCTATTGAACTACTTGATTGATTGTATTTTGTTAAATTATTTTAAACGTAAATTTCAGTTTTATTTTCAATTTTAATTTTAAATTTCATTATTTCTTCAAGTTCAAGTGGTGGTATAAGACATATTTTAATAGTGTGTCCAACCATTTTATATTTACTATACTTAATTGTTGGATTTTTTGAAGTTTGTCACGACAATATCCTCATTTGGTTTTCTTCTTCTCATTTTTTTTAGGTTTATTGGAACTTTGTTATACAAATGTGGGAATATGAGTTTATCTTCAATTCTTGACTATTGTTTAAGATTATTGATTGAACTTATGGTTTAGTCATAACACTTAGACATAATATTATTGAGTTATACAAATTAACAAAAGCCTGAGGTCCCAACAATTGTATATAATAACATGTTTATATGGAATTTCAATTAACTTTCAAAATTGATAGGTACAAGACCTATATCCTAGATCTACAATAAATTGTTATGTCCAATCAATTTAGCAAACCAATTTCACTCTTCTAATCTCTTTATCTAATCTTTTTATCTAATCTCCTTTTATTTTGGGTATGACATTCTCTTAATATTTTATAATCTTCTCCTTTTGGGTACTTCATCTATTCATCACATACATTTTAATCCATTCAAACATGATGAGTATGAGTTTGTCCTTGACAACCAATATTGTAGTGTTGAAAGTGGATAACAAGTTATTGATCAATACATCATATTTAGGATAGAAGTTAAATATATGCTTACACCAACTTTGACATGGAATTGCAATTAAATAATTATACACCATACTATTGATATTCTTGATTTGTTATGTATTTTCTTCTCATACCTCATACCTCATGATAAGTAGCTTTAGCAATATCCATCATCAAATCTCTTAACAAGACCCTACTACCAATTTTTTTCTTAAAATTGCTATATAGACATCTAATACAAAACACCTTCCAAAATCTCTTCAAATGTTGGAATTAAGCCCAACATATGATTAAAAAAAAATAGTATTTATCATCAATTTTGTTTCAATATAAGTAATAATAACCTAAATGAATAATTAACTAACCTTTTGTTGGTTTGACATGAACACCCATCTATATATTCTAATATCTCAAATATCAAATATCTTCATATTAGAGGTTTAAAAACCATCTCTAACTTTCTTAATTTTTGTTTTCACAATTACCTAAGCTAATGGAAAATATTAATCATTCTCATCTCTCCCCACTCAATTAATAGTTTACCTACTGATTTTGTCTTTAGATGACAACCATAAACTCTTAAGAATGGAACTAATGAGAAAACCCATTTTGCAACCTTCTACACATATATAAAATTATCAAAACCTTAGTTGTTTATTTGGTGAAGGCCTTACAAGTTATATTGCATATATTTCCTAGGTGACTCCTCCCTAACTTAGTATTATATCCCCCACAACTTTGTGTATTGCTTAGTAACATCCTCTTCCACAACTTCAAACATTATCTTCCTATCCCGATCATCTTTTGCTTGATTAATACCTGTAACGAAGTTTGTTCATATGTCATCAATAATTTCTAGGAGCGACAACCTTCTTGAAAATCTAAATTTGTCTTAAATCTTTTTAGCTATTCATTTTGATTTAGCCTTTTTATTTTCAAACACCCTTCCACATTTATGTTCTATAGACAAAGTGATCACCCTATAAGTATGTTTTCCTACAATCTTGCTAATTAGTGTAAGGAATCCACATTCTTGTTGTTTACCACTGATCCTCACTCTTGTAAAATCATTTTTAATATACTTAACCTACCTACCATTAAGTTTAAATGCTCAAATATTGCTTCTTTGAAATCTTATAAAAAATGAAAATTTCATATTAAGTTTGAACTTGAATTCCTTAAAAAATCATATTTTCTAAATATAACAATTTTATGACTTTATATATGTCCTTATCAAATTTCATCTCTCCCTATTGTTTTTATTGAGTAACTCCCCACTATAATATTCATCATCAATTTCATGCATATTATTACACTTTAGGGAAAATTTCTCAAACTCAATTTCACTCTCAACCTCCTTAACCATCCCACCATCATTAGTCACTTGAACTTGTTTAGCCATCCACCATCATCTTTCACTCCAACCTCTTTATTGTCTTTAATCTCCTCATGTACCTCCTCACTCACCCAAACATCCTCTTCCAATCCAATTTCATCATTCACCCCAACCACCCTAATCTCCTCATACTAATATTTCATATCTCTATCATAAGGTAAATTGCTCAATAAACTTCTGCCTTTAATAAAAAATCACTTATTGAAATCTATATCATGGAAGGTATGAACCTCTCCACCAACATAGTCCAAACATGATTTAGTTATAAACTTTTTCATGTGATAAAATATCACGATGAATTTCTCGATAAACTTCTCTTTGAAATACGTCGTTTTAAAAATAAAAAAAATTATAATCCCTAAAATTGTCACAAGCAAATAATCAAATTATACCATAAAAATTTCAAATAAAAAAATTTACAATTAGAATTAATCGAATTAATTAAAATATAAAATAAAATATAATAAATCTAATTTTAAATAATTATTTTTTATCATATGAAACTATTACGAAATATCATCTAAATATATATATTTTTTAATTAAATAAAATTTTTATAATTTTCTTCTTAATTCCATTATTGTTATTATCTCATTACTATTAATTCATTCTTCGATAAAATTTACTTTTCATAAACTTGATAATGTTATCACTATTAATTGATAAAATTTATTTTTTATAATTTTTAATAAACTTAATATGAATGAAAATAAAAGTAAAAAAATAAATAAATTTACAATATTAAAATATTTTAATAATAGTCAATTTTTTTTTTCAAATTTCCTTCATCTAATCTATATTTCGTAAATAGCATTATTTAATTACCGTTATAAATTGTAATTAAAAATAATATGATTATTTAATCTTATTATTAATATCATTAATTTAAAAAAAATAAAATAATAATTTCAAAAAATTAAATAACTAAAAAAAATAAAGAATAAAAAAATTTCCCCAAATTAAAAGAATAAATACGTATTTAAATATAATTTATTGATATTTTTTCCTTAATCAACTCTCAAACTAGGATGAACTTTTTCATTAAAGATACAAGATATATTTAAATGAAATATGCGTTTCGTAAATTCGTGAATATTGAATATTCTCGGGCATGCAACAAGTATATATATAATTTAAGAAATCATCTTTTTAATTAAAAGAAAAAAAAAAAAAAAAGAGAAAGAGAAAGTTAGGTTGAAAATAGCTGGGATGGATGCGTGAGAGGAAAATAGCTGTCTCTCCTTCGTCATGTAGGCGCCAGCTATGACGCGTTACCATTAAACCTTCAAAAATATTCGAAATTTGCAATTAATTATTCCTACTGCAGTGCACCTTAGCACGTTTTCCACCCCCAACCTACCCCCACAATTTTCTATAAAACCTAACTCTCAAACTTGAGAAAACCTTCTTCGGATAATCCTTTTTCACCTTCCCCAGATTCTTCTACCCACCCCAAATCTCGCTTTCTTCATATCTCTTTTTTCCATTCCCCCATTCTCCTTCTCCCTCTCCTTATTCTGTCTTCATAAACCATATCCTATCTCTGATCTAGGTCTTCTGTTTTACCTTGTTCCAAATCAAATGTTTACGGAATTTCTATGACCCTGGCGAACCCCATGCGTCGAATCCGCCTCCTCCACTCCTTCTCCGTCGTCTTCCTCTACTGGTTCTACGTCTTCTCATGAACTCCCTCTCAAGCCCCTAATCTCTCCATCTTTCTCCCCTTTTTTCTCAGATTTATAACAATTAATTAGATCTGCAAAACCCTAATTTCGCTAGCCTTGACAAAATCACCAAATTCGATTTCAATGGCTTCGATTCAGCGTCCTTCGAGTTCAGGATCGTCGGAGGGAGGAGGTCCGGCGCTGGACGAGAGGAAGAGGAAGCGGATGGAGTCCAACCGCGAATCGGCGCGTAGATCGCGCATGCGGAAGCAGAAGCAGCTTGAAAACCTAACCGAGGAAGCGAGCCGATTGCAAAGCGACAACGCGCGTCTGACGCAGAGCATAAAGGTGAAAGAGGAAGCTTACGTTGAGATGGAAGCCGCCAACGACATCATCAGAGCTCAGACAATGGAACTCGCCGATCGGTTGAGGTTTCTTAATTCAATTCTCGAGATCGCCGAAGAGGTTGGCGATCTCTCCGTGGAGATCCCGCAGATTCCGGACCTTCTCTTCAAGCCCTGGCAGATCCCCCACCCTATGATGCCGTCGCCGGACATGTTCCTCCATGGAATTGAAGGTCTGTTTGCTTCATAAATTTTATTAAGTGTCCATGTGATTAGGTTTAATTATTAATGGTGTTGGCGAATAAAATAAGGAAATGGTGGTGTTTATGAGTGATAGTGTGTTGGTGTGGTTTTAATTTAGATCTGTGTGTTATACTGTAGGTTCGTTCGTTTTGCAGTTCCGTTTTATGCAGAATGTATCTGCTTTGTCGTGCGGTCTCTCTTGTGTATTAATATTGTGTTTATAATTACAAATTGGAGTATGTTGTATTGAGAAAATGGTGATTGAGTTTAGAGGTAGACGACGATGTAGGTTGTTACGGACAACGTATCTGCCATTGATTGTGGTTGTCCCAAACTCGTTAAGCATTGTGGCCCTCACTGACTTTCTGGCCCATGATGTCTGACTAGGCGATTTTCATTTTTATTTATTCAAATTAAATAAATAAATTATATATTAATTTATAATTTTAAAATAGAATGCATTTAAAATGTATTAATTTATAATAATGTGAATTTTTTATTGTGTCAATTAATCATAGATTGACATCTACGTAAAGTTGTTTATTTTTGTAGTCATTTTTAAAAGCATATTAAAGATGATTTTTAACTGTTTAATAATATAAAATTCCTTGTAGAATTAATAATTTCTATTATCTGTATAATAATAGTATAAAATGGTCTTTTAATTTTCCCATATTAAATTTAGTGCATAGTCAATTGAATCTAAATTATGAATATAAAACGTGTCTCATTGTTTTAGAAGAGATTTGATAAACTAATAACGTGTTTTTGTTTTAATATTAAAATTTTACAAAAAAAAATCGATTTTTAAATGATTAAAGGATGATGAATATTTTCAAAGATACAATCAGTTTTGAATTAGTTCATTTTTGTTAGTTAGTATTGTTTTGAATAATCCTTATTTTTAAAATGCTGATATTTTTTTAGTTTTTCTCTGATAATATCTGCATTTTTTTAAGGTTATATATATAGCCATATCAGACTATCGAATAAAAGTAGAAGAAATATTTTTTTACTATTTCTATATTTTAAATACTAGTCAAAACAGGTTATAAATAAGAGAGAGGAGTTGAAGTTCGATCTAAAAGATTATTGTCATATAATTTTTGGATAAGTATAATGTTTCGCATGTAGAAATTTATGCTTCTTCATTGAAACGTGAATATATGAAAATAAATAATGAAGTGGAAAATAAACGGGACATTCATTTACCGAGAACGGAGAGCCTAACACTATTACATGGAGGAAATTAATGGTGAAGTACTTTAGAAATGAAACAAACAAAATAATCCATCAAAAGTGTTTTTCATGAGTGATTAGTTTATCAAATCTATTCGAAAACAACGAGACACATTTTATGTTTTGTATGCCCACATAATACAATATTAAGAGTAAGATTAAAACAAAAACGCGTTATTAGATGATTTCATATCTAGAAGTCATAAGATAAAAATTGCAACACTAGTAGAACTAAGAATAAAGTTGGACTTAACAGGAAGAGACACCTATAAAACTAAAATTCATTCAACAAATATATAAATATTAGTTTTAGAAGTTTTTTTTAATTAATGTCTCTCCAGTTTGAACTTCATGCATGAAAAATATGATTAGAAGGAAATATTTTATTAAAAACCATCAATTAACTTTTTTTAGATATTAATAAGATTAATATATACTTCATATTAATAACATACTTAATTAAATAAAATATATAAGAATTGAAATTAGAGAAACAAGTGTGTAAAAACAGAAGTGTGTAAAAACAGAATATTGAGCACAATTCTAATTATGTTGGTATCCCAATTTATACCAATGATCTCTAACACACCTAAAAGTAGAAAGGAGAAATAAACAAAGTAATGTAATTAAAGTGGAGAACTAAACCAAAATCCACTTAAATGACAAAGCTATATAAAGGTAAATCAAATTTATCTCTAAAAAATTCACAAGAAATATAAATGTCACTGTTATTAAATAATATTAACAATTTAAGACAATATATTTTAAGAATTAATAAAATATAACGAGAAACCTTCAAAATGTATAGTTGATAATTAAAGTGACTAAAAAAATACAAATCAAACATAGTAAATTGCCATGACTTGGTTGGTTTATTTCTCAACTACCATTTGTCCTGGAGCTTTTTTTTGGGCTATTAAAAAACTCAATCTCATATCAAGCTTTCCAAAACTATTAACAAAAAAATAAAAATAAAAAAGTAAAAAAGAAAGTGACCTCTTATTTAATTTAATTTTTACAATTTGTTTTTTCTAACATTTTAGTAAAAGTGGTGGAATATTCCAGATTCCTTGTTTTACATTGCAGGCTAGGGTATCGTTTTGAGATTATTCGATTATTCCTTTGCTAAATGTTTGCGTTGTAATACCCTCAAAGGTTCGCGCGTGATTTATGAAGTGGTATGAGATGTCGTATTTGAAAGATCTTTTCTATGTGAGGTGTCGTTTTGATTAAAAAAATGTCCCCAACCACTTTGCGTTTCGTAGTTGAGATTTTCACTTTCCATGGTGGGCGAAATTGACCTGTCAATTTTTTTCCTTTCATGGCTGGCCAAGATAAATGTTGCTCTCGCTGTGTCTGCTTAACAAATTATATAATTAATTATCACATTTATGCTCTACTTTAATTTGTAAAGCAACACTTTCATTTTTTAAAACTTTACGTGACAAATAATAATCATAATAATAATAAAATGAGTATGATTGGACAACAATTTGTGAATGGACTGAAGTATTGTGCGTTTATTTGTCGTAATTAAACAGTGAAATATTAATAAATAATGTTAAATGAATTTCCCGCGTGTGTACCAAACATAGATCATTCTTTAACAGCCTTTTGCTTCTGCATCCCATATATTTCAGAATTGTATATTCAGAATATTATAAAAAAAATATAAATTTAAAAATGAACAATCCAAATATATACAGGAGATAAACTATTTCAAAATAAACAATGATGAACATTAGATTAGATATTCCGAAATATATAAAAATAAAAATGAAATGAGTAGAGAAGACCATACACTTGAGACCAAGAGAAGGAAAAAGACAGAAAACTGATTCAAGTGTCACAAAAAAGAATATCAGACTCAAAATAACAAACATAAAGGATTTAGTTAAGAGGTAGTTAGTGTTAGGATATTATATAGAATATTATATATTAATTAGTATTTATTAGTTGAGGATAATTTAGTCTTTATACTATTGATATATTGTCCTATTTATATTCTTGTTATGACTTGTATTTTTTAAGGTTTTTTTATATGTTATTATAAGATATTCTATTTCTCCTTCCCTTGTTTCTTCTCTTTATGTTCTTATGTTATCATGGTATCTAGAGCAAGGTTCGTGCTTAGAGTTGTGTAAGCCAATCAAATTTTTTTTTTACTATTTGTCATTCAACCTAGAAGTTTTGTTCCGCTGTGCAATTTGGTGCGTTCCCTTTGGTGGTTTCCGTTGGTGGTTCCCGTTAGTAGTTCCCTTTGGTGATTCTTTTGGTGGTTCCCTTTGGTGGTTCTTTTGGTTGTTCCCTTTGGTGATTTTCTTAGTGGTTCTTTTGGTGGTTCTCTTGGTGGTTCTCTTGGTGGTTCTCAAAGTCATTAGTTTCTTTGTTGGCAAATTGTTGTTGGTTGACTTACCAACATCAATTAATTTAAAAAAAAAAATCGAACAATTTCTTGCTAGTCAGTCACATCTCATGTCTGTCTCATCTTTAAAAGGTTTGTCTTCTTCGAACGCTTCAGGTATGTCCCCTCCCTTATGGATCCTTGATTCCTGTGCCTCACATCATATGTCATATGATCCTAAGTCTTTTGTATCTTTAAATTCTACCCAAACTATATCTGTTATGACTGCTGATGGCTCCTCAATGCCATTAGCAGGTATTGGATCTGTCTCTACATCTAATTTGTCTCTCTCCAATGTTTACTATATTCCTAATCTCACTTTAAATCTTGTCTCTGTTAGTCAATTATGTGAATCTGGTTACTCAGTTTTGTTTTCCTCTACTAATTGTTCTGTACAGGATCCTCAATCAGGGAGAGTGATTGGGACAGGCCGTAAACAAGGGGGACTGTATATGTTGGATGAGTTGAAAGTTCCAACAGTTGCAGCTTCTAGTGTTGATTTATCATCTTTTAATCTAAATTTAAAATCATCTAAGTTTTATTTATGGCATTCTCGTCTTGGACATGTTTCTTCTTCTAGGTTAAACTACTTAGTCTCCACTGGAGTTTTGGGCAAGTTGCAAACTAGTGATATTTCTGATTGTTGTGGTTGTAAACTTGCTAAATTTACTGCCTTACCTTTCACCAAAAGTGTCTCTACCTCTCATGCACCTTTCGACTTGATTTATTCTGATGTATGGGGTCCATCACCGGTTCCTACCAAAGGTGGATCTCGTTATTATGTTTCATTTATTGATGATTATACTCGTTATTGTTGGGTTTTTCTTATGAAACATCGTTCTGAATTTTTTAATATATATATTATGTTTCGTGCTTTACTTAAAACACAACATAATGCTATTATTAGGTGTTTTCGTTGTGATTTGGGTGGTGAGTACACTTCTAATAAATTTTGTGAGTTACTTGCCTCTGATGGTACTCTTCATCAAACTTCTTGTACTGATACTCCTCAACAGAACGGAGTTGCTGAAAGAAAACATCGTCACATTCTTGAAACTACTCGTTCTCTTTTAATGCAAGCGTA
>BDMB01000022.1:2073891-2093004 GCA_016859785.1 Macrotyloma uniflorum | reverse complement strand
TATGTATCGTACAATTGTTGGAAATCTAGTATATCTAACGATTACTCGTCCTGATATTGCTTATGCTATGCATGTTGTGAGTCAATTTGTTGTTTCTCCTACTACAGTACATTGGGCAGCTGTTCTCCGTATTCTTCGATATCTTCGTGGTACTCAATTTCAGAGTCTTCTATTTCCCTCATCATCTTCCTTGGAATTGCGTGCTTATTCTGATGCTGATTGGGCTGGTGACCCTACTGATCGTAAGTCTACTACAGGTTTTTGCATTTTTCTAGGAGACTCTCTTATTTCTTGGAAGAGTAAGAAACAAGATATTGTTTCTCGTTCTTCTACTGAAGTTGAATATCGTGCCATGGCTCTAACCACTGCTGAAATTGTTTGGTTACGTTGGCTTCTTTCTGACATGGGTGTTTCTCTTTCTGAACCAACTCCTATGTATTGTGACAACAAGAGTGCTATTCAAATCTCTCATAATTCGGTCTTTCATGAACGCACGAAGCATATTGAAATTGATTGTCATTTCACCCGTCATCATCTTCAACATGGAACCATTACATTGCCTTTCATATCTTCGACTATGCAGATTGCTGATTTGTTTACAAAATCTCACTCTATCAAACGTTTTCATTTTTTGATTGACAAACTCTCGATGCTTCATGCTAATGCATCGTGAGTTTGAGGGGGGATGTTAGGATATTATATAGAATATTATATATTAATTAGTATTTATTAGTTGAGGGTAATTTAGTCTTTATACTATTGATATATTGTCCTATTTATATTCTTGTTATGACTTGTATTTTTAGGATTTTTCCATATGTTATTATCAGATATTTTATTTCTCCTTCCCTTATTTCTTCTCTTTATGTTCTTATGTTATCAGTTAGAAGAGAGAGAAAAAGAAGAAAAAAAAATGATCTTTGTTATTCTCTCATTTATGTGGAACTCTGATGATTATGTGATGTTTATTTTTATTTTTTTTCTTTATACATTTCTAATTACTCACTTTTTAGAGTGTTAATTTCTACTTTATGACATTATTCTTTTTGTTTTCTTTCTATATTTCCTTTCAAAAATTAATTCATTATTAGTTCTTCTTTTTTATTGTTCCGTGATTTCCTAATGTTAATTTTTTATGTAGCTTTTTCATTGCATCATGGCGGAAAACATGATCTGAAAGAACTCATGATGGACGTGAAGAAAATTTTAGAGGTAATGGACGCTCATAATAAAGATTACATGGCTCGACTACTAGAAACATTAGGAACAACAATGCAGATGGTACTTACCAGGAAAATTGATGTGGACCTAACAGGTTCAAGTAAGCAACCATTTGAGGTAAGAAGTGTTAAGTTAGATTTTCCTTTGATGGATCTGATGTTTTATAGTAGATCTTTAAAATTGAACAATTTTTTACCTATGCCTAATCATTGCTACAATTAGGGGTGTTCGCGGTGCGGTTTGGTTCGGTTTTTCGTTAAAATTTATCCGAACCAAATATAAAAATTATTTGCGGTTCGGTTTGGTTCGGTTTGAAATAAAAAAAAATCCGAACCAAACCAAACCAATTTTAGCGGTTTGGTTTGGATCGGTTTTTGCGGTTTTTTTTTTTTTTTTTAATTTTTTTTTTTCATTAATAATTGACTATCTTTATCTTTTTAAATAATAAACTAATAAAATTATATCATTGACTAGATTTCATATGGTTAGATAAAGGATTGAAAACAAAAAATGATAATATTATTGCACACTTTTGCTCAATTATATTTTATAATTGTTTTTTGTATTTTTAATACCAATTTTTATCAATATATTTGTCATTACCGATTAAAAAAAAAGGAATAGAAGAAATGTATCTTTTTAACCATCAAATCATATATTGTTTTAATTTAATACCAATATCAATATAATATTTGACAAAACCTTTAACAAAAATACACAAAAAAAAATCCAAGTAGATCAATTGTCAAATGTCAATAATTACAACTTGTAAAAAATAAAACATGATTAGATAAATTCAAATTGCAACATTTTTTGACACTTTTTATAAGAAAAAAACATAATTTTTCAAGAAATCATCATACCATATAAAAATTAATTAATGTAGCAATTAATCAGACTCAACATCAAAATTCTCTTCATGTAGTGGTAGGACTGGACCAATTTCTAGAAACATATAAAATATAATAATCAATAGAATTAAAAAAGTAGATAAAAAATAATTAGACAATAAAAAAGCTTAGGTAAAATATGAAAATATCAATTTCAATTCTTTCAATGTCTTGCAAGTATTCTTCAATCTCTATTGACCATGGAGAGAGCGAAATGATGTGATGAAGATGGATTTGAATAAGAGTTAACGATGAGATAATGAAATCAGAGTAAGGGAGTTTCAAGTAAGGAACCTTGGAACCCTAAGATGCGTCTAACAAGATGAAAGTTGTAATAGACAACGACGGTAGGTTAGGTTTTGATTTAGGATTTAGGGAAATAAAATTAAAAATAAATATAATATTATTTAATAATTGCGGTTCGGTTTGGTTTGGTTTGGTTTTGAAATGCCAAACTGCAAACCGAACCAAACTGCGCGGTTCTGAAAAAAAAAAATCCAAAGTGATCCAAAAATTTGCGGTTTTAATCAGTTTGCGGTTTTTTGGATCGGTTCTCGGTTTTTTTTTTGGGTCGGTTCGGTTCTGAACACCCCTAGTTACAATATATCATTGGTACTAAATGACCTCTGAGAAAATATTTTTCTGGATTTGCACAACATTTACCCATATTAAAAATGAAATTTGGACCCTCACCTTATGAATATCTTAGGTCCCACATATTCAAAATGACTTAGACCGAATCTATCCATGATTATTACGTATCATTTACGATATTAGCTAATCGAGTTCAAGAGAATACATTTGAAATCTTGCTGGATTATTTTGTTGGAGGTCTAAAACTATATATTAGAAGAGATTTCATTGCTCAAACACCAACAATACTGCTTAGAACAATTTCCCTAACCAAGTTTTATGAAGAAAAATACAGTTCCAAAACGAGAAACTATACCTCCAATTTTTATCCCAAAACACAAGCCACAAGCACAAACCAATCTATTCCTCAATCACTAAAATCTAGTAGTTTATCACTACTATTACCACTAAAAGCTGTACGAGAAGATAATGAACGACTTCTTCAACCACAATGTCATGCAATTTGGGTTGTTAAACACTCATCACTACTTGACATGCGTGTTAAAGGTTTAATTGAACAATTAAGTTTTGGGTAATTTCTTAATATAGCGAACATTGATGTCAATCATCATTTAGTGATAACATTAGTGGAACGTTGGAGAACTGAAACTCACATTCCACTTACCTATTGGAGAATCCATAGTTACACTACAAAATGTGACATTACAATTGGGCCTTCCAATTGATGGCTTGTCAGTTACAAGTCTCATTAGCGGTGACTTAACAACTTGGTATGAACCTTTATTAGGTTCGACTCCACCTGAAGGAGTTCTGAAAGGCAGCTCCATAAAGTTGTCATGGCTTAACAATGCTTTCCAACAACTACTCGAGAACGCAAATTCTAATGTCGTAGCTCAACATGCAAGAACACTCATTTTGACAATAATAAGGAGCTTTTTTATACCAGATACATCAATTTCTAGAGTACATCTTATGTATATATTATTACTGGAAGACTTAAATAATGTTCGAAATTATAGTTGGGATGATATTGTTGCCTGATATGATTTTCCATTAGTCAAAAGGTAATTGTTTTAATTATACGTAATTATTTCATATACATTTATTTTTAAAATATATTCATTTTTATTTATTTACTATTAAAACAAGTGATCACGACTTGGGCAAAGAATGAATGTAGCAACATATGATGTGCAAACACTTCAGTTCACTTTTGATGAACTCAAACCAAAGGAGGAAATAACTTTAGGTTACATATTCTAATAAATATTATTTCTTATTTGAACCTTATTTATTATTGTTTTTGTAGTTTGTGGAACTCTTACACTAGAGGTTTAATAAAACAATTGATAGGTGGTGTTGACAAGTCTCCTATATGTCGAGTTGTGGTCCCTAATCTCTTTTGCTACCGTGGAGTTTCACCAAACTGATCGGGTCATGAGACAATTCAACATTCGCCAAACAATTCCTCAACATTCGATTAACATCGATCAGTTGCATAAAGAAGACATGAGAGGAAGGACAGACATATATTGGCCATAATACCATGAGAAATAGATTGCTATGTGAAACGACTGCCACAACTGCCTTATTCATGGAAATGACTTTAATGGAACTGGACATTTACGTGAAAATACACCTTATATGCAATGGTATTTTTAATGTTCCATAAGATATGTGACGCTCATAATTTAGAAAACATTTTTATTTGAACATGTGAAATTTTCGCAATTTTTTTTTATAAATTGAAATTATAGCGTTATAAACATTTTTATACCTGCACAAATATAAAAGAAAGAAAATAAAAGAAAATGATAATTTACAATAGTATATACATCTATATATTTTATATAATTATCTGTTCCAGGAACCATAATATAATAATTTCAACTCAAAAATGATGGGTAAAACATTTTAAACCAAAAAGTGTCACATATATAGTCCCATCAAGCAGGTTCCTATTAAACTAACTAACACCTATCATATCTATGGGGAGAAACCTCCATTCTCAGCTTCATATAAAGTTTCGAAAGCCTCCATCTTGTCGGATGAAAGATCAGATAGTGAGATGTCTCCCTCATCAGCTGTAACTTCCATTGACGTATTCCTCCCTCCAGTCACCCTCGTCAGCATTCCAGTAGCATCATGATCAAGAAACTGGAACTGGTAACGCAGGGGCCTAGGGGGTCTCGCATAGTTCCTCTATATATATCATAGTTATACAAGTGGGTGATTCTTCTATTACCTTCCATGCAAAAGGGCACGCTATACGATGCGTGGGCATCCACAATGATGACTGAATCCGGTCCATCTATCCCAGGGGTATTACATATTTATAAAAACCTATTTGTTGATATTCTCTAAATAGCTCATTATACCTATAATTATACTGTACGTCTACTACTCTAAGTCTGCGGGGTTGAGTGGTCATCGTTTTGCCCTGAAATGTTGGGTATAAGGGTGAGTCTATTCCTATTCACAATCTTAATGTATTTAATAAATAAAATAAAGGATAACAAAATGTAAAACAGATAAGGTAACTCAATCAGTTTCATTCAACATAAAGAATTTGCATCAATCAATCAATCAGATAATAAACATGCAAGCAGGAATCTATATTAATCTAATATAAATTCTAGATAGTCTATCATTTCATCTTTTCCTTCCAATCACATCTCACTATTTCCACTATTATTTTGGGCCCCTAAACGCTGCCAACTTCACCACCCAGATGATGTTGGCCTTATGCCAGTGTGGATAGCTAACGGTTAGCACTACGCTACATGGATACAACGTGTGCGCACAAGCCCCTTTGACAAAAATCATAGTCAACGATTCAGTCAGGAAAGAAGTGTGAGGCCTGTGACAGTCCCTAAGCACATTGTGCACCTAGATGGTTAGACCACTTCACCACCCTTCATTTCCCCTAGGTTATTGAACCTTCCTGAACTACACCCCAGTGTATCTCTGTGACTAATCCACACGGAAATTAAACTTGAAATGACATTATTATTCAAATCTCATAACTTTCCTCCTCTCCAAGTAGTTAGTCCCACCTCTTCATCTTCAAATATTATTTAATAACAATAAAAATCACTTTAGGCTATCCAAATAGGAAAAACAGAATACAAAGAGTAAAACGGGGTATAAATAATAATTTTTATTTTTTTATTTTATTTTAATTTTTACATAAAACATCATACATTATAGATTAGAGTAAGGAATAAACTCCCCTTACCTTGAAATTCTTCAAACAATCCAAAAACAGAGAACTTTGAGTTTTCTAACTCAATCCTTCAAAAATAAATAAAATCTACCATTAATCTAAAATTTGAATCGGTAATAATAAAATTGGAAGCTTAGATTTAAGTAAAATTACCTTGATTCAAGAAGAAATGGAGGAAATGAGCTAAGATTGGAAGATTGAGATTTTTTTTTTTCGCAAACGAAGGAGAGAAAGATCACATTCCAGGGAAGAGAAAGAAGAAAATGTGAAATGAGAGGAGAGAGAAAAGAAGTGGTCGTGGGAAAAGAAGAAAAGAAACTTGTCCTACAAGTTCTAATATTTTAATATTATTATTATTTTAATACTTATCCATTTTATTTATTTATTTATTTATTTTTATTTTTTATTTTCGTTTTTTAATAATAATAATAATAATAATATTCATTTCTATTAATTTTAATCCAACACATAAATAAAATTTATGCCTAATTTTAAAGGTGTTACAAGGTACATTTCGTCTGAAGATGAACAAGATAGTGAACACAATGTAAGTATATATTTTACTAGTCACGGACGAAGCCAGGGGGGTCAAAGTCCTCCATAACATTTTAGTTTTTATTTATTATTGTATAAAATTATAACTAAATTATGAAATATATTATCCCCTAATATGGTATAAAATTATATACAAATATTATATATAGATTAAATTTAAATAAAATATTTTTAATTTAAAATAATTAAATATATAATCTTATATATAAAAGAAAATATTTTTTCTAATTTCATAAAGATAAGTTTTTGTATTTGTACTATATATCTTTTTAACAAATATCATTAATTAAAAAAAAAATCAAAACATACCAAAATAATCTTTTATATTGTATGTATATATATTAGAAGATTGTAGAATATTATAAATTAAAAGATAAAAAATTCAAAATAAAGTAGACAAGATGTCAACTATATTTTTCTTGTGGTAAAAAAACAAGATAAGAAAAATTATTTCTTTATTATTTTTGTTTACTATTAACATATTAGCATGTGTAATATAATTTTTTTTATTTGCTATCAATTCGTTAGTTATTTTAATGTTTTATGATATTTTATTTTGATTTGATGTTAAAATATTGAGGTTTAGAGATATCTAAGAAGAGAATTATAAACTTATTTTTTAAAAAAAGAGAAATTGATAGGATTGGTGAAATAACCTCCTTATAATGTTGAAGAAAATGGTGTTGATGAACCACCCATAATGCAAATAATTGATCAACTTATTCAATAATCTCCTTATAAAATTATGAGGATAAAAAAAATTGATATTGTATTTTGATACATGATCCTGGAATGCGTAACAAATTTATGAATATCTTGTGAGTTAAATAGATGAAATTCATACAACTTATATAAAGTTTGAACCGTATAACTATTTTATGAATGTGTATCCTTTTTCTGGTTTAAATAATCATTTTTGTTAATTTTCAAGTTATTTGACTTTTCTATTAATTACATTATTGTTTACATTGAAAAAATTGTAATAAAGTTCAATATATATATGATAATTGATAATTTTTATAACATGAAACATCGTCGAGTATAATTAAAAATTAAATATACTAGGTATGTATTTGATCTTATATATATAATTATTTATATTGATTTTAAATATATGTAAATAATTTATAATCTATTAATGATTTTATTTATTTTTACATGATAATTAATTTTAATATATATATATATATATTAATTAGTTCGGTCCCCTTCACCTAAAATTCTTGACTCCTTCCCTGTTATTAGTAATTTAGTTATTAACTAGTAAGGTAATAACTAATTCAACTATTATTTTTTTGTAGTTTGATACAATCGAACAAGATGATAAACAAAAGTAATAACTATCAATACAATCTCTTATTTATCAATTATCACATGATGCAAAGCTTAATTTTCACAATTATTCAAATGTTGGTTCGTCTTCACAATCATATTTTGTTCAGCCACTTTAACAACCAACTCTATTTCTTGGGTATATGTACCAACTCTAAAACTTAGTTGCCCAATTACCTTTTTAGGGTCGATCCCTTACACTTTAAACATGTTTCCTTCTTAGCCAAATTTGTTGGTACATCTTCCATGACTCCACCATCAGCATTGCATCAATCACCACCGAAAGAAAATTATCGACTAATTTTACATCCACAAACCTCTCAACATACAAGTTAAGAACAACAATAAAATAATAATGATAGTAATAGTGATAAACCACTTAAACCAACACCTTAACCTCAACAATGTAAAACAAGTTTAAGACATTAATTTTTATTTATATTTTGTATTATTGAGATATATACCATCTTTAAAAGGTTGGTTAACAAAATACTAAAACTTATGTATAGTTTTACAACTAATTATGCGATCAATTTCTAAATTATTAATTATTATTTTTTTATTTTAGTCTAATTTTATTTCTAATGTCAATTCTGTATTTTTTTTCGTTTAAATTTTCTATTAGTATTGTATTATTTTTTAAATTACATATTTTGTATTATATTTTTTTACTAAAATGAATGATATTTCATTTGTCATTAATAATAACTTTCTCCTTCCTCAAATTATATCTAAATTTATAATACATTTTAAATATTACTATATTTATAAACTCTTATTTAATTATAAAAAATATTATAAAAATAATAAAACTTGAATTATATTAATAGTAAATATTAAACCGTAAACTTATATAATATTAATATTATAATATATTGTTTAAATTATATATATATATATATATATATTATTTTTCATTCTTTTATAAAATATTTAATTTATCTTTTAAATTTTATTAAAATTTATTTTTATAATTTTAATAATAATAATATATTTTTCTATTTAATTTAATTAATATAATTAAATTTATAATATATAAAAATTTATTTATATATTATTATATTATTTTTATGTGTAAAAAATAATATAAAATTATATTATTCTAATACAACGTCAATTTTAAAAAATAATAAAAAATTGAAATTATATTACTTTAATACTCACTTCAATTTTAAAAAAAATTAAATTGTGTTATCGGTTTCATAAAACCTATAATAAGATTTTTTTAAAAAAAATCATTTTATCTTATATAATTTATTTATTTTGATTTTTTTTTAAATTTATTATTTTGATAATTTAGGATATTTTTTTTACAACATTTGACTAAATGAAGTATGGTAACGTTGAAAATTTTGGAAATGTTTTAAATATTATTTGAACGAGATTTGTGGAATAAGGTAAACTCGGTTGGTGTATACAACTAGATTGTTGAACTCCAATAAACTTAATTCTACTGGTGATTGAAACGATAGATATATAGAATCTAAAAGCATATGCAACCATTTGTATGTAGGTGTATCATGTATGTAGGTATGTTAATACATAGAATATCCAAGACAAAACAGATATATAGAAACATGGATAGAACAACGAGGGAGAACCATACGAAGAGTATCAGTTCAAATTATGCTTATAAATAAGAATTAATTAATACAAGGTTGTCTGATTCATGTAACACAAGGTAACTTAATTATCATAGGTGCGACACTCATCGGTTTCCGGGTTGTCCTTGCAGTAGGTCTCCAGCGGGTCGGATTGCTTCTGCGCATCTCTCGCGTGGCTCGCTGCCGCGCTCAGCTCCTCCACCTCATCCCACGCCGCCGCACATTCCGCGTCAGCCCCGCCTCCGGAGCACGTCTCCTCCGCGCTCTTTATGCTCTCTTCGATCTTCTCCGATATCTTTTCCGGCGTTGCGCGAATGGGCCAGGCCTTCGCCACCCCAACCAAACCGGGCAACTTTTGCATGGGCCTGAAGAGCGGGAACCTAATCGTTGCCTGGGCCTTTTGCGCTGACTCTGATCCCTTAGCATTAGCAAATACTCTGCTAGGGCTTGAAAGACTCACACCACCAGCTATTGTTGCCATTTTTTTTTTGTTCCTGTTTTCTAAGCTGGAAGGAGTAACTACGGAAGTGTTGGAATGACGAGGTTCTGTGAGGGGATATCGAACAATGTGGTTAGATATATATAATCAGTGCTCCTCAATATTTGTGAACGCATATTACTTATCTTGTCACAACCACTTGTTGCCTTCCACGTCCAACACTTAACCTGTTCTTGTTTTTTAGTACAGCAGATATTTTCATTTTGCTGAGAGAACACATGCAGAGACAAAGCTAATTTTTCTACCTTTTTGGAACCTCTGTTGTGTTTGGTTTCGTCAAGATAAGGAGATTCTAGAATTTTGAACTAGTCATAAAAATAAAATCTTGATATTTTGGTGCTCCTGGAAGGATTTATGTTTGGACGCGAAAATATCGGTCACCCATTGACACGCTCTCGTATTTTGGCCAACCAGATGTTGTGATATTTGCCGTAAAATATTACTAACACAATAATTAGAAGAAATCTATCTATATATCTAATCTATTGCGTGTTTCGTTCAAAATGTAAACTCTTTTTCTGGGACACGGGACACGTTTACAGCATTAATACCGAGGATAATTGTCGAATGTGTTATGCATGTTGCAGGGGTGATGGTCATTGAGATTGTCTTCAGCCTGAGAGAAATAAATAACTCCTAAGTTAATTACTTTGACTGGGAAACATTCACTTTTTGAATATATATTTAAACTATTTAAATTAAAAGTTAAACTTTATTGTTAAGTTTTATTTCTTAAACTGTAATTACAAGGGTAGTACTTGTTACGAGTAAGTAAGACCTTATATTTATAATAAAGAATAGTAACATATTACCTGGACGAATCATAAACGATGCCGAGATCCTTAGGATACTATTAAATACCAAGATCTTCGAGATACTATTAAATACCGAGATCTTTAGAATACTATTAAATACCGAAATTCTCGAGATTTTATTAATAATAGTAAATCGTAACCGACACCGAGATTCCCGAGATTCTGTTACAAGGACTTCGAGATCAGGTTCAAACCGCTATTTTATTGGTCCTGCTGAAAATCGAGAACTTGTCAGTTAGGATATGACATGTTCTCAAGTAAGATTCCTTATATGACAAATATAATAATTAACTCAACTGAAAATGTATATAATCACTTGTCACTTGAGGGTGTGAGAAAAAATTTCATAAGAAGCTAATACACCCACGGCTCCGGAAATACAAAGAGTTCTCCATAAACTAACTAATCAAATAACGTGTTCAACACCTTGTGGAGTAGACATTAAAGAGAGAGAAATCTGATTAGTCTAACAATAAAAGCTATAAATTTATATTTTATTTTTATTATTTAATTTTTAAAAATTTAATTAGGTATTTTATATCTTGATATTTGTATTTATTTATATTATTTTAATTAGGTGTGGATTTTCATATTATCTAGATGTCCTAAATCTCCTAAATCATGATAATTAATTTAACCAATCATCATGGATTTACTAAATACAATAATTATAATAGACAATGTTTTTTAATACAACAATTATTAGCTACTTCTACATATTTATAAGATTATTTCACATAGGGTGAGAACTTGTTGAAATGGAACAAAATTGACCTTTGTTGTTGCTTGTCAACCTAAAAAATGAATTAACATATGTATTTTCCATTCTTCTTATATATGTTCTATTTTGACCAGCTCAAATTTGGCCATCGTTTCGGTAACATGGTGATAATATTTCATAAAGGTGGATCTTTCATATTTCTTATTATACCGACTATCAATTAAGAATTTATACAATATTTTAACTTAATAGTCCCTATATCTTTTATCGAAAACAACTTTTTATCTTATTAAAAGGAATCTTACAATCAATATATCTCATACTAACTTAATCATATAAAACACCTAATTAAAATTTTACACCACTTTTTACCTTTTCTCTCGATAATACATAAAAGCAAGAATTTATTTAAATTTGTGATAAAATTATACCGTGTTCTAATTTAAATTGTTTGGCTATTCCATTTTCTCTAATTTACTTCCTTTCTCAATTTATATTTTGATTCTTTAAGTATAGTTAAATAATATAATAAAATTAGTTCAATTCATGATCTTATTTAATTAGTCACAAAGAATTATATTATTAATTGTTATATAGCAATGTTAAAGCCGTAAGACCATGTAATTATAAGTTTCTTGTAATTCCCTCCTAAGTGAGTAATTTTATTTTAGGTATTATAACTATTATTAACCTAACAAACTTTTCATACCTTAAACACAACAAATTTTCGCAATCAAGTAAAATAATTACATTCTAACTATCAACTATAATTTTTAATAAAATACTAAATCCAATAAATTTTCTAATCACTAAATTTATATTTTATTTAGTTTTAAAAATAAAAATTCAAATTAGCAATATTAATATCATGAAATAAATTGCTCTGAAAAATAATTTATATTGGTTGATATATATATATATATATATATATATATATATTTCAAAATAATTAATTATAATCTAAAATAAATATACATAAAAAACAGAAAACTCAACACTCAGATTTCAGATTAAACACCAGATATCGTAACGAATAGAAGAACATTCATCACTATTTTAACATTCCTGACAGAGTTCGTCACAAAGCCTTTGTAGAAAATCATTTGAGATATTCGAGAGAGTTATAAAAACTCATTGTCAAAATTATAACCAAGAAAGAAAAAACTATAGGCGTAGTAAATGAAAATAGCCAGTTCTCAAATAACAGAAATAATATAAGACCAATAGATACTACAAATCTAACACCTATTATTTTATTTTTTTTTATCACCTCATCTCACTTGTCACACCCACACTTCTAACTCATCTCTCTGTCAAGTGACAAATAGAATTAGGTATCCATGGTTGTGCAGGGAAGATCAAGGTTAGAAATTCAAGATTCAAATTGTTAATTATCATAAATCATAAAATGAATCAAATAGTAATATTAAGAAACAAATACTTACAATGATGTTGTACAGACGTAGAGCGTTCAATTTAAAAGTTTTAAACTAGAAATGAATAAAACAACTTACGAAAAGTCATAAAACAAAAAATTTAGTCATATATTAGCCAGCTTTACTTTAGAAAAATGGAAATAAAACGATTAAATAGCTACTTAGAATAGCTGCTTTGAACTAGTTAGTAACATATTAAGTACTCGAATAATCAAACGAGTTAGTAACGTATTAAGAATCAATTTGGATAAATTCAAAAACTGTCCCTTCATTTCCTTTTCATTTAACAACTTAAGATATATGACACTTCAATTTTCTCATGAGAACCGAGAGAGAGGTTAAAAAGAGTAAATATAATGAATTGAATGGTATAGTTTGTATCGATGAAAAAAAATTATGTAGATTCGTTTGGTAAGAAACAAGTTATTTAAGATTTCTATTACGATATGAACCTGTAGGCGGTTGAATTGTATCAAATCGAAAGATTATGATAACAGGGGTACACAAACCTTTTATCATCTTCTAAACACATTCCAAGAAAGAAGGATTGAAATTTGAGAACGACTTAAAAGTTCAAATGTTGTAGTGCTGGTTCATCCTTAGAAACCCCATCAAACACTACTCAATATCTTTGGCTCAAATAGACAAGAAATTTTTATGGAACCGTATGTTCTAATGATTTTCATCCCTTCGAGAAAATGCGGAAATGCAGAGAACGTACAGTCAAGTAAAAAAAAATTATCATTTGCAAACCGACTCTCCTAAAAGCTTAAACTATTTGGTAAAATTTATTAACGATTTTATTATATTCCTAAAGCAAGCTCTTGCACAACACAAGATCCCTTGGGATGTAATTGGTAACATGAAAAATGCCAACTGAACAAAGCACGTATGTTGTGTTGAAATTAAACTATAAAATAGAAGAATGATGATACCAAAGGATGACCACTTCATCACTTAATCAAGGAAACTCCACTACCACGTCAGTTTCCAATTCAGTTGAATAGCCTAAACTGGTTGGTGAAGAAGGGTTATCAACAAAATTTATATATAACTAGTCAACAAAATTAGAGCATTGAAATGTTTTCCACGACGTAGCTTGAAAAACATCATAGCAATTTCAAATATCTCTAATATCCCTGGTCACTAAAATTCGAACATTGAAATATTTCACCCCAAAGCAGCCGGACAAGCACCATAGCAATTTGGGTAGCTTCTATTACTCAATTGATAGAAAATGTTCCCTAATAGCTAATGCTATCAGCCCCTACATTTTTATGTAAACAACAAGAACCTGAAGTTATATATTAAATAGGGCAACCTAATGAATGCATGAGGCTTCAACAAAATGTGATTTTGGAGAGGGTAATGTACAGTCTTACAGCTGCAGTGGGAGAGGTTGTTTCCAAGATTTAGCCTACATAAGGCAAAAGCTTGCTGTTGCACTAAGACTTGCCCCTTGAAGCCACATATTATACAGATAAATTTACAACTTTTAGTCCAGCATTGGAATATAACATATTTGGGAGGGACTTTATATCGTGGATTAATTGATGCCTATTTACATAATCCAGATGGTACTGTGGTGTTGAAATTTAGAGATAAGATGGAAAGGCAAACAGATAAAACACTGACAGTTACTCTTTACACTAATTGTCTATGTCAACCCCAAGTGCAATGCAACAAGCACAAGCCCAACCCAATAGCTTACTGACACATAATAAAATATTACATCTAGCAACTTTCTAAAGGAATTGATTTACAAGGAAAAAAAAATGCAGAGAAAAAAAATAAAAAAAACAAAAACATATACACTTGTGCAACAAGAAGAAAATAATCCAATCATAAAATTAGAACATAACCGTATGAAATTTTACAAGCCAACATAGTACTCAATCAGTGCAAGAAACTTATTCTTTTCAATCTCATAGTAAGTTAGCTCATTTATATTTAAAGAGCCAATTGAATATAGCAAGGGGGAAAAAGCCTACAAATGGAGAGCATAGGCAACATTTTCACTGTTCCTCCACAACAACACCGATCTCACCTTTTTCCAGTAAATCGTAGAAGGTCCTGGTTTTCCTCTGCTCATTCCAGTGGTGCATCTTCCACACACTACCAGCAGCTATGCCGAGTGTTATTCCAATTATTATCTCCTTTACCACACTTGGACCTTTCAAGGTAGCATGGGCAATCCTAGGACCAGCCATTTAAGTGTTTGCCTTTATGTTTGTCAATTCTACAAATCACACAACATTGATCTGTAAATATTTAATATATTGAAATTGGAGACAGTTTAAAAGAGGCCAGTTACACAATCTGATAGTATGATTTGATGCAAGAGAATGAAGGAAAAACAAAACGAGGGATATAAAAGAGATGTGATAGCAAAACATTTCGTTGACTTGTTGTTGTTAGAACTTTCTCCTTAATCAGAAAAGGAAGGAGAAGACAGGAGCCATAGCCCATATATCCCCAAGATAGTTTCGCAAACCAAAAAAACGGGGGCTGAAAAATTCAAGAAATTAAGCCTACATTTACGCTCCTGTTTATCATGATGTACCAAACTGTAGACAACCACACAAATAATTAAACCTGACAGTTGCATTCTCAATGAAAACAAAAAATCCTCCAAAATGAATGCATCGACCATTAGAACATGAACGTTATAGCTACGCAATGAATACATCAACCACTAGAACTCAAGATCGATCCTTTGCGGAAACAATGTTCGGCCAGACTTTCCTCATTTCCTGGCATAAATAAAACATAAAAAGACTAGCATATAAATTACAAAATACTTCCCTACAAAATAGGAAAAAACAATTTCTATAACCCGTCTTTCACCAGATTTGACGACGATGAACATCGATAGGTTAATCCGATACAATGTTTGAACCTTTAACAAGTAAAATTTCAATCCGAACCCAATTACCGTAAAATCCCCCAAATTGTATCGTAAATAAATAATGGTGAACAAAATGGACAAGAATTTTCTCGGAGCACATCACAGCAAACGGGGAAAATTATTACCGTTAAAAAGAAGAAGAAGAAGAAGAATCAAAAGCAGTGGTGCGTGTGGAGGTAGGGTTCGAAGATCGAGAATAATAACAGAAAAAAGGAGAGAACTCACCAGAGAGAGACGCAGACGAAGATGGTCGTCGAGAGAGTGCGGGAAAGAATACATCGATGAGGGCATCCATTAGTATGTACGAAAGGCCACGGCTCTTCGTGGGCCTGCTCAAATTGCGCTTGGGCTCTCGCGTAATTGTTTTGGACTTTTGCATTTACATTCCAAAAAGCCCATTCTAGAATAAATGTGAGACGTATAAGAATTTTATGATGTACAGTAACAAACACCATCTTTTTCGTATGAGAGGGTTCTCATTATTACCTCCATAATAAATACATTTTATGACACGCAATTGTGTTAGATATTTGCGGCGTATTAAAATTAAATAGTATTTTATTAAAATTATTACAATTTTTATTTATCACCAAATTTAATTTTCAATTGTTAATTTTTCACTTATCTTCTTCACATGTCTTGACTCTGTTTTTAATCTTTTAAATTTTTTCAAGTTATTTATTTACTTAGAAATTTGTTACAACATGACAGAAAATAAAAATAGAAATTTGAATTTTACACATAAAAGAGTACAACATCATAAAAATATGAAATGATACATCATTTATTGATTTCTATTTTAGATTTATAAATGATATTTCTTTTTACCAAGTGATTTTATGTTTAGTTGAGGAGACTATTTTCTTACATCGTGATGAACCAAATTCAAATCCTATTGAAAGATATGTTCTTCAAAAAATATATATAATAAACAGATTGTAATTTTTATAGGAATATATATGGATTGGTTGAATGGGATTTGACCAAATTTATCACTCAATTTAATAAAAAATATCAAGTGAAGTTATGTTGAATTTTTATATTTTTTTATTAGATTTATTTCAATCTAATTTACTTTTTAATTAAATTAGATTGAGATGAGTAAAAAAATAATCAGTTTTTAAAAATATATACTTTTTAATTTATAATTTTAAATTATTTTTTAAAATCATTTTAGAATAATTATATTAAAAATAGTTTATATTATTTAATATTTATATAATTGAATAATTAACATTATTTAACAGTATTATAGTTGAATAAATTAAATAATAATTATATTATTATTATTATTATTAAGAGTATTATTTAATAATTTTGATTAACTTAGATTAAATTATGTAGAATTTAATATTTAAAATTTATTATTTAATTAATTTAAATTAATTTGGATTGAATTTATTTCACTAAAAAATATAATTAAATTAAATTAAATGATATTAAGTGTAAGATGATCAATTTAAAAAACATTATTACTTTTCTAATATTAATATACTTTTAATTACTATTTCTTGAAAGTTAAATAATTATAAATAATTTAAAATGTTGAAGTATAATTAGAAAAGGGAATGAATACAAAATAATATTTAAAAATATCTTGCAATAATTCTACGAGTTTTAATATTTGTGAAGATTTTGATCATATTCTAATATAAAACTTACAAATTGACATGGTGGTGTGAACTTATTGCCAATGCAATGTATCAACTTTTCTTTTTTGTTTTTTAAAGGTTTATTTAGAATAAATTGATGTAAACTTTCATTGCTACTTAATAATAACTAATTTTTCTGCAATCTAACAACTTTTTTTATTTTTTATTTTTTAAAGGTGTATTTAGAATAAATTGATATAAAATATCACTGTAGCTAAAATATCGTGAATAGACATATTAAATATATTGATTAGAAATTATTTAATATTTATACAAATTATTATAATTTTCTAAAAATATCATTTTATATTTTTAATAGAATAAATATTTTTATTTTGATACATTGAATACATTCTTTGAAACTGTGAATTTGATAGATAAACGCGTTAATACTATTCTAAAAAGTTATTTTATGAAAAATATGAATTTATTTTAGTATAAGAGAAATCATGGGTAGGTGTTGATCCATTGGTAATTGGTAAACTTGGAAAAATTGTTATAAGTGAAAATCAAATAAAGTGACTCAGGTCCTTTACAATGGAAAAGGTTGTAATTTGAAAACTTAATGTGAGTTAATGGAGGTATTTGCGAAGGGCAGAGAAAAGAGTGAGACAGAAAAGGAGAGAGAGAGAGAAAAAAAAAATATATATATATATATAAATATAAAAATTAAATTTAAAATATTATTCTACTATATCATTAGTTTATCTTAACAAAAATTTAAACATTATATATAATTTTTTTCATACTTACATTTAATTTAAAAATACATAATAAAATAGAAAATCATTCAAACCCAAAACCTGCATTAGATTTGCTTATTATTTATAAAAGTTATTACAAATATTTATTATTCACATTATAAATTTTTATTTAAATCCAACATAAAATGTAAGGACCCAGTATGTAGTGGTAGTCCTAGCAAGATAGTGATTTAAGTAATGAAGGATAAAGGTGATTGGTAAAAATTTTAAAAGAATTACAAATAGAAAATTTAACCTTTTAACCTTCATTTTCTTAAGTTCACCATCTCTCTAGAAAACCTTCTCTCTAAACTTTTCTCTACCTTCTCTCTAACAAATTTTCCAACCTTCCATCTTTTTCAAGATTTGACTACACCACTGTGAAACTTAAGAAGAATAGAACCACTTGGACCGATCAGAATTTTAATTTGGGTGAGTTTCCTAATTTTTCTACCTTTGGCCTGAGAAGAAGATTTGGAAATTTTGAGTTAAATCTGTGATTTTATGCGTTAATAGGACTAATTGGAGCTTTTAGGCTTTGATTCATAGAGAAATCTGCTAATTGGACTAAGGAATTTGAGGTAAGGGAAGCTAGAACTTTGACTTTCATTTTTTTCTAGAAAATCTGTGTTTTTGCTTTGAATTGGTGGAAATTGAACTGTTGAATGGTATTCTGCTTGCCTGTGTATGATTCGGAACCAGTTGCATGTGAAATCGGAGCTCGAACTGTAAAAATCCGCTGAGCGCAAGGGCCCTGCGCTGAGCGGATTTTGCGACAGGGATGACTGTAAAATTCCGCTTAGCGCACAGTGCGCTCAGCACACGAAATTGCGCTGAGCAGAATTCTACAGCGAGCAGCAGGCGAAAAATTTCGCTGAGCGGAGGGCTGGACTCAGCGCACGCGGATTTATAAAAAA